>VWYI01043860.1:0-11554 GCA_013399455.1 Anthoscopus minutus | reverse complement strand
CCTTCCTGCCTTCCTGCCTTCCTGCCTTCCTTCTTTCCTTCCTTCCTGCCTTCCTGCCTTCCTGCCTTCCTGCCTTCCTTCCTTCCGTCCTTCCATCCTTCCTTCCATCCTTCCGTCCTTCCGTCCTCCCTCCCTCCCTCCCGCGCTCCCTTCCACGCTCCCTTCCACGCTTCCTTCCTTCCTTCCGCGCTTCCTTCCTTCTGCGCTTCCTTCCAAGCAGAAGGTGGGGGAATAAACAAAGGAAAAAGGACCTCTCAGGCTTTTTAAATTCTCCCAAAGCATCCTGATTCTCACTCTTTCTGCACAGCCTCTGCTGATGTCTCTTTCTCCATTTTTCTCAACTTCTCATCTCCTTGGCCTACTAGCCTGTAAACCTCCACTCACTCCCTTGTCACTGTCCACCATTGCTATTAAATTGGTTTTATACATATTGTTCAATGCTCTGGTTTGCCTCATTAGGGATCTGCCATGGAAAGAAGACTTTAAATTCTGTCTTTGTCACCATCTATCGTCAGTACAAGAAGGATTGTGTTATTTTCCTCATTTCCTTCCCTAGCACTCCCTTGATGCCTTAAGTGCTTGCATTTAATGCCACTAATCTGAATTCTAGAGTGCTATATAAACATCTCTGTGTATGTGGAAAAGGGAGTATGAATTATACCATGCTGAAAAAGCAAGAAAACAGCCATAAGTAACATTTTATCAAAATCAAACCCACTTCCATGCAAATGAGTCCATGAAGGAACTGAATGCACCCTGAGCTTTTTGCCTGTTAGGAATACAAATTCCACATAATATGTGGAGATTCATTTGTGCTTTTTGAGCTGAATTCTACTGAAATTGAGAGATGGGGAGGTGAAACAAAATTGAATTAAGAATATGAGTTCCCATAAGATAGCTGTGTCATGTTTGAATGAAATCCACCTTACAATGACACTTACCCCTTTAAAAAACTCTCCCAGGAATTTAAAGACTTAAAAATCATCAGGCTGAAATGCACTATGACATTCAATCCAACTACACTAAAACCCAATCCATACTGTAAAAATAAAGTAAACAATGTCAGCAGCAACTATAACAAGAAAACAAAAGATTGTACCTTTGTCAGAGGTATGTATATTTAAAAAATTATTTGGGATATATTTCTCATTACATTATGAATTAAAGTGATACTAGAAATCTCACTGGTGAACGGGCTCTTGTTGTATAAATAAAATTAAATGAATTTGTAAGTTTTTTCAAGGTTTAACATCTTTGTCATGTCCAAATGCAGGTTTATGTGGCTTAAGTGAGAAAACAATTTAAGTTGCAAATAGCAGTGGATATGGAGATATGTACAGGAAAGACTTAGGTCTGTATTAGCTTAGCATTTTCCTTGATTAAGGATTCAGAGTTTTTCTATACTAACTTAAAAAAGGGATGCATTAGTAGATATTCATGCACACTATTTGACAATACAGCTAAAATTCTTATTTCACAATAGGAAAATACTGTCAAATTATACACATTTTTCCTTGGGAGATCTAGACTTGCAAAAAAATGGTGAAGAAGAAAATAATTCGTGGCATATTTTACAGAACACATTCTTTAGCCTGACAGCAAGCTACAGTCGTTTTATTTTCCTTGAATGCCTTCCTGGAGTACAGCACAGTAGGAGATAGGACCTAAATTGTTCAGTGTCTCTTTGGCAGACAGTGCTGACAACGTGATCTTCCTCAGTGGACAGTAATTTTTATGCTATATAATCTAATAGTGACAGCAGGCACAGTAACAGCAGGTTTTCTCTCTGGCATAAGGCAACACAAGACAGTCTGTACTGGGGAGGATGTCTGAACTAGTCCATTAGGTCATTAAAAAGAAAGAGTAAAAGCATTATAAAAAAAAAATCCAGACACCAAATAATGGAATACTGTTTAACCAGTGGTTAGTGAGGATGAGAGCAACAGGTAACATTGTAGACTTGTATTATTAGAGAGATGCTAAAGAGCCATGGACATAAAATCATAGTAATTGCCCTTGTAAATATAATAAAAAGATGGCTCATTGTTGCAAGCAGTTCAAAGATTATAGTCTACATCTATAATAGTACTTTCTGAGAAAGAGTTTTGAGAATATATGTGCTAAACAGTAAGCTTAAATCAAACCTGGAATTAAGGAGCTAAATTTTCTAAGTAATTCAGTAATACCTAGAGTTATTCCCTGAATTAGTCCCTGAAAAAAGGTTATGAATTTAAAAATTAATCACATCAAGTGCATAAGCCTCATAGTATAAAATATACAGAGTGTGGGATATAGAAGTATCAGCAATGCAGTATGAAAATTACAATACTAAGTGTTATCAAAGGTTTTTAAATCTGGTTTAGATTTTATTTAGCACCTATTTGATTCCTTGTTAACAGGACCTTTGATGAGTGCACTTACTGAGTTATTTCACTGGTGCTCTGGACTACAAATCCAGGATAGGAGATTTTGCCAGACTTACTCAGTGGTACATCACTGTGTTTGCCTAATTAGTTGAGTCCCCTGAATATGCTACCTCAAAGATTAAAGTGCCTCGATGTCTTTGTAAAATACAAAGCAAAGAAGTATACCTTTTACTTTAAGTAAAGTTAATAAAGTCATAAAAGGCTTTTTTTGTCTCCCAGCTGGAAATTTCTCCTTGAGGTGAAACCTTGAAAGCAACTCAGTATAGATAAGCTCTAAATATTAAGGACAGTTTGGTTCCAATATTTCCAAGGAGAAAAGGAATATTTCCAGTGTCTGCGGCCACTTCAGTAGTCCTGATTATTCTTCTTATTTGAAGGTTAAGGTGTGTCAAGGGAATATATCTGGTGACTTTGATATATGTATTCTTTTGGCCAACAAGTACCTTGTAAAACATTTAGAAATTCCAAAAATAATTTTTAATTAGGATGCACTGTTACTTAACTTGATTTGTCTGCTGTGTGACCATGACATTCTTAGAACTGTTCAGTACTTTTGCAGCACTACAGAACAAACAGAAATAAGTTCAAAAGCTCAGGTTTTGGCTCATATTTCAATGACAAACTGTACATTAGGAAATCATCAATTTCACAAAAGACAGAACACAAGTCTTAATGGTGGGGGGGGAATCATATAAAGATATATATTCTTAGCAGAGAACTGGAAGAAACCATGAAAAAATATAAATTGAGGTTATCAAGGAAACATGATAAATTTAAGTCTTTGAGTGATACTAGTCCAGATTGCCACTGAGTGTTAAATAAGACAAATCTCTTTTTAACCTTGCATTTATTTTTAGGTCAGCTAATCTGAAAGCATTGGCATGATACCATGGATGTAGTACAAACGTAGTAGATACCACTACATTTGTACACCTAAGTTAATTATTCTGTTACTACTAGTCCCAAAGTTAAAAATAATTTTGAAGGACATTTTTTTGAATGTAAAGAGGTAGACAAATGTTCCAAACAGGATTCTTTCTTCTGCTAGTGTTAAACAGACAGGAAAATGTCCAGGAAGTGTATTTTGATGCTTGCATTAAAGGATTCTCCAAGGCAGTGCTTAATAGGAAATGAATCTTTATGCTTTTTAATATGTTAGTCTTAAACAACCATAATTGAAATCTTCTGTCTGGAATAAAAACAGCCCATGTTTAACTTCAATAAGCAGACATGATTACAGCTGCTCTGTCGAAGCCCTGTTGCTTAACTGTCTCAGGCTTTCAAATCAAATTATACATCCTCTCCCTCCACTGCATTGAAAGATGATAAAATAAACAAGGCAGTCACAAAACATTCTCCTTTTTTCCCCCATTGGTCTAGTAGAATCCAAAAGAGAATGAGGTTGAAAAAGAGAGTGCATAAATCCCCTCTGGACCCTCTGTATTAGATAAAGCAGGCTAACAGAGAGAGGAGTGATCACTTTACAGCAGAAATGAACTTCTCGCAGGAATTTTGATAAATTGACATCATTCCAGGCAATTTGAGGTAATACAATCTTCATGTCTGAACAGTGTAATTACTTGATATGTTTCCAGCATTTGAAAACACTCTGTATCAATCACCACAGACAGTTTAAGCAAGAATTTCTTCCAATAAGTGAGAAAAAATAGAAAAAGGTGAAATATGTTAAACAGTAATTTAGGTATTTTTAAAGGTAAACAAAATATTAGACATGGAGGAAACATATGCCACCTCAATTTGAGGCAATGAAGAAAAGACCTGATGCAGGTGAGACGGTCTCAGAAGGGAGGCGGCTTATCTGATATCTGGTAGATGGCCATGCTCTGGAATAATCTAACCTCATCTTCTCAGTGAACCTGCAGCAACTTTGATGATGTCAGTATGATCCTAGACTAATTCTCCTATCAATCTCTCTATATCCTAGAACTGACACATAAGCATTTTGCTCCATGATGTGTGATGTATCAAGAGTGTCCTGTTTTCAAGGGAAGTGTGACAGTAGAAAAAGAGCAGAACAACACAGAAACAGTAGATTAAAAAAATCCACTGTGTATTTACACCACAAACTGAGTATGAGAAGGTAATTTCAGATGCCTACTCATCAGAGAGATAAGGCTGTTTGTAGGATGGAACTGTGATAAATGGAAACAGCTCAGCTATTGGACTCTTTTTCCCATTGCTCACAAAGGAAATGTTTGGCCCACTGACATGCTAGATTAATTGCCAGCAACGTTATTTCATATAACTTTTTACTCGGTTTCATATGGGGTGCATGAGGTTAGTTTTTCAAGCTACATGTAAGGTCGCAATTAGTAATTTTTCATTTATAATGACATTTATCAAAGTGGTGAGAACCACCAATAAAACATGTACTAATTGACTTTATTTTATTTGTAATGTCAGAGAAGAGGCAAGCAACAAAAAAAAATGAATGACTGTGTCATATGGGCCATGCAGAATATATTTTTATGAAGATAATTCATTGTAATTGCTCTGAATATTACGCTGCTTAGCCATGAATAGGTTCTGAACAGATGTTCAAAAGGATTGTTTGGACTGCTCCAGCAGTTTTAAATTCTTAACTAATGGAACAGGTCAATGATTCCTGTTCCTTCCTGTTGTATCCACAATGCTCCACTCTGTGCAGCCTGCTACTGTATTATATGATGTGTGTTATATAATGCAGTGTGTATTATATGATGAGGCTGGAGTTTGGCTTGACCATATCTGTACTTATACCTAAAAAATTACTTTACAAAATGAATCATTTTTGAAGATAAAGGTACATCATCATATGAGAGTCATTCTTTGCTACATTGACATTGACAGGTATTTTTCACTATTATTATTCCTAAAAGAATGTTATTTAGCTTATAAAGAACAAGAAATTCATGTCTTGACAAGTATATCTTATCTTTCCATTAATGACAGTAGTGTAGTTCTGTTCTGGGTTGAGTGTCAAATTCCAAGGTTTACACATAAACAGTTGTGGGTCATAGTCTTCTGAACAGGATATTATAAAACTGAGATCTAGTGCCTGAGTTAAGATTTTTTTTTTTTGAAACTTATATCTATTAACTATGAAAACTTTAGGTCTCCAAGAGTAAAGTGAGAGGTACTTCTTATTTCAGGGCAGTTGTCATCAGTCTTACCAAAAAATAAGCATCTGCAACCAACCAGAACAAGTGGAGGCAATGCCCTTTTTACCTGTTAGTTTTTGTAATGAACTTTACTGACTCATAAGCAATATGATAGGGGTCACTTTGAGTTCTTCAGACTCTTTCCTAAGGCAAAGCAATGAGACTTTCTATTTTATCAAGCATATTTTTTTAGTGCAAATTAATCTAAAGGAAACTTCTCAGTAAAATGATTGTGTAAAATGACTGGTTTTATACATTAAAAAATGGAATACAAATTCATTCTTTATTTCAATCTTAAACTAATTATCCAAGTGGAATTTATTTATGCTGGTTACACAAAGATAGAAATGAAGAATACCCAAAGTTGTGGGTAAGGTTAAAAGAAGGTGACAGCAGATGAAGATACAGGCAGTAGAATTTTGGCTACATGACAGGAGAGGAAAAATTGTTTCATTTAAATATCTAACTAGAAATAAAATATACTAGAAGAAAGAGGCAAAAGCAGATATAAGATTCTAGGAAGGAAAAACTGTCTATGGTTTCAAATACTCACTGTGCTGTGTGTTTCCACAAGGCTGCTCTTCTTACTACCCAAGTTTGTATGTACATTATAGGTTTCATACTTCATAGACTTAATATTTAATTCACCTCAATAGTATATTTTCAGAAAAGTATGAATAAATTTCTGGTTATTCTATAACATAAGTTGAATTTGATTAACTATGGAGTCTCTAAAAATCCTCGAACTATTATCTTTTGTATGAATATGCTGTTTCCCAAGATACTTAGAATATGGGAAGGAGTAGCAGTCCAAGAAGAAGAAATTAAGGGAGAAAAACATTTATGTGTAAGAAAAAAAGATAATACCTCAAAAAGATAATAGTATTAAAATCCATAGAATCACATTTTTATGTATTTATATATATATATGTGATACACATATATATTTGTATATGTATATTTACATGTGTGTATGCACTTGTACATGTTTATAAAAATATGCACATTTTTATATATGCACATAAACATGGAAATATAACCATACATATTTATTGTTTCTGGTATGTGTCTTGATGTGTACATGCACATACACTGCTGAAAAACTTTTGCCAAAGCAGACAAAAAATATTTAAAAAGGTGATAGAAATAGAAACTTTAAGTAATGGCAACAAAAATAATTAAACACATGAAGTCTCTCTATCAGAGTGAAGGATTGAAAAGCTTGGAGAATCACCACAAATGGACGGTGACAAAAAAGAGTCTGTACTGTAATAAAAGGTGCTAAAAGCTCAAAAATCATCAATGCTTCCCTTTTCTTGTAATTTCTGTAAGTAACTACAAAATAAAACCAGAGGTAGATTTAGAACTGAAGAAAGAAATCTCTTTGACATCACGAATAAACAGTAAAAATCCTTGCCATGGATGTTACAGTTAGATCAAATAACTGGTGAAATAAATTAATAGTAAGAAAAGGTGAGAAATTATATGATCAGCATTACCTCAGTTAATCTATATAAACCATCAGGGCAAGAATCCTGTATGGGTTTAGAAACTCATATGCTATAGGCAAATTTTTCTATAATAACTCTTCTATAAAATATTATTACATTTATTGATTCTGATTTTTCAAAAGTCTTGCAACATTGCAAGTTGTCCTTTTTTTCTTTTCTTCTATTTTTTCAGAAAAGAGCCTCATGTTCAGTTAAGTGGAGTGCATTTTAATGCTAAGGACATGTGTTAATATAGTAAATAATAAATTTAGCAAATTTGGCTATAAAAGTGTTTGAGTTGGAAGGGACCTAAAAGATCAACTAGTTCCAATGCCCTCACCATGAGAAGGGTGGCATTGGAAGAGACACTTTCCACTAAATGAAATTGCTCAAAGCCCCATCCAGCCTGGCCTTGAAGACTTCCAGGCATGAGGCATCCACAGCTTCCCTGGGCAATGTGTTCCAGTGCTTCACCACCCTCACAGGGAAGAGTTTCTTCCTTATATCTAATCTAAACCAACTTTCTTTCAGTTTAAAACTATCCCCTCTTGTCCTATCACTCACTACATGTGGGCTCTTGTTAGGTACCGGAAGGAGTTTTCTCCAGGCTGAACAGCCTCAGCTCTTTTAGCCTGTCTTTGCAGAAGAGGTGCTCTGATCATTTTCCCAGTCCTCCTCTAGACTCACTCCAACAGGTCCATGTTCTTCTTAAGCTGAGGGCCCCAGAGCTGGATGCAGCACTTCAGGTGAGATATCAGGAGAATGGAGTAGAAGGGGAGAAAATCACTTCCTTGACCTGTTGGCCATGCATCTTTTGACACAGCCCACAATACGTTTGGCTTTCTGGGCTGCAAGTGCACTTTTCTGTCTGGTCATGTCAAGCTTCTTGTCCACAAAGACCCCTGATTCCTTGTCCTTAGGGCTTTTCTAAGTTCATTTTCCACCAGACTGTACTTGCGCTTGGGATTGCCTGGCACATGTGCAGAACTTGGCCTTGTTGAGCTTTGTGAGGTCCTACCTCTCAAGTCTATCAAGGTTTATTATTGTTACAAGCTGGGGATACGAGCGATTTCCCACTTTTATCCGAGTTTGAAAATGGAGTTCCATCTAATTTTTGAAGACTGGATATAATCGTCTGATGAAACAGCCTGAGAATGCAAATTAACTTCAACACCATTGTTTCCTCAGCTGCATCTTTTACCTAGGGAGCTAATGACTAAAAGCTATCAGGCCAATGATATTATTACTCCTTCTAATTTCTTCAAATTCATGCTCAAGTTGTGACACAGCATAGACCTACTAGTAGCACTGCAAGGTTCTGTAATTTTCCTACAGTTTGCACTGTCCTAATAACTGAATCTACATCTTGTGTAACCAAGTGAAAGATTCACATGCACAATCCAGCAAGCTGCAGACACCCTCAAGATTTATCCAAACATGGTTTCACTGTGATCAAAAGATGAGCATACTGAAGTCCAATTAGACCACAGAGCAATTAACAGGAAGCCTATAGAAATAAAACTTCAAAAGTAATCAAAACTTCAATCTGAAGTTAAAAAGACCACTGAGTGTAGCAGCTGTTCCAATCTACAGCATTATTACACCCTTTATAATTGAGAGTTTATCAAGATGGCAGTGAGATACATGAGATATACTACTTAGCTTTAATAAACATTTTAAAGATCCAAGTAGTTATGAAATTTTCACATCTATCAGTATGCATAGTATTTGAAGAAAATATCCCATTTCTCATAATTCTTTCAAGTTATTTAAATTACCATATTTTGATTATTGAAAAATATCATTTATTTATGCTGCATTTTATTTTTTTTCTCTTAAATATTTACAGATTCTCTCCATTTGAATGTATACTACTTCCATAAACCAGTAAAAAAACCTGAGATCATGGATAGGGTTTTGTAAATTGGTATTATGTGCCTATGCACATTTGTGTGTCTGTGTACGTCCATGTTTGTATCTGGGTGTAAGTGGTTGGAGGAACCAGGTTAAGCAGGAACATTTACAGCAATTCACTGGTTCTGGAGATGCTAAAGTTATTGAAAATGTACCCAGGAAGGAAAATGAACACTTTGCCTACACAACATCCGGCACTGAAATGTTATTATTTTTCCTCACCCCCACCCTCCCAGAATACAGAAAATATTCCTTAAGCCTACAGCTGTATATAACCCACTAAGGAAGTGATAGACAAAGCTATTGCCTTCTCCTCTTACTCTTAAATATATGATTTATCTTAAAAATAAAAAAAAGTAAAGGAAAAAAATAGAATCGTTACAATTATTTTAAATATTCCTCACTAGGTACATTATTATGTTCTAGGGCCCTTTTTCTTCTATTTCCTTTGCAAATATACACCACAACAGGCAACCTCAAATATTTAGATACTAGCACAACCACACTATTTGGCTTCTTTTTATCTCATGCTCCTTTCTATTGAGGAAGAACTGAATCATCAATAATGTAGACCAAGCCTTAAAAAAAGATTCTTAAACATAGTCAATTCGTGTCAAAGATTTTCATGAGCATTTTCCATTCATAAAAAAATATATAAATAAAAGCTAGATTCACACCAAATCCTGAAGATTTATCTTTTATTTACACAAAAGTCTGTATGCTAAATTAATTAATTTAATATTTTTTCCAGTGAAATACTATCTACAGAATGTTAATTAAGAAAAGCAGACAATGGCAGTTAACAAAACAAAAATCTTCTAATGCAGTTATTAAGAGTTTACATTTGTAAACTCTTTACATTTGTATTTAAACTCAGCCCAAGCAATTCTGTTCTTCAGAAAGAATCATTATATGATGATTAATTTGACTTTCTATGTATGCAAAGGTAAAATTTCTTCTTGTAACAGCTCTAAACCCAGCAGGTCTATAGACCATCAGTGGACTGTGGGTTTTGTTTGATTAAAGTTTTAAACAAATACTGTGTGGGGTTCACTAATGATAAGACTTATAAACTGTCTTTGCATGTAAAATGAAAGCAATGTAATTTGTCTGGAGGCAAATTAGCTTTCAAAAGTAAAATGATGAAAGGGCAGTTTTACTCCATTAAAACTTCATACTTACTTATTTTAATGTATATATATATCCCTAAATCAACTGCTAAAATGCTCAAAAAATAGATAATTATGTTCTTCAGTGTTAAGCAATTATTTCCAGTTTCAAGGCTTTGCTTCTATAATATGCCTAAGGCAAACAGTATGTGCATGCATGAATACTGGAAAAAGTAAGTCATAAATCTATAATCTGAACATAAACATACCTTTCCTTCGAAGACTGATGGCTTTATTTGCCCTTCCCCAATTTCATAGCTTGTACAGTACTTTTACCTGTAATCACCCATCCACCCAAAAATTTCTAAATTAATAAAGACTGCCAAGGAATGAAAAAAGATAAGGACACTATGTGTCCAGTCTTGGTCATCTTCAGTGGTGCAACTGCAATTTTGTCTTGTCTCTTAAATGTGTACGGAATACACACCATATTTTTGGCTGCATTGAGCAAGAACTTACTAGGAGAAGAATGAAAATTTCTTTACTATTAGAGCAATTTAAGGTTTTGTCGGAGGTAATATTATACAAATTTATCCATGCAAATGCCATCCCTGACACAAATAACAAATCCTAGAGCCCTATTTTGCATTGGTTTGCATTATGTTCTTCCAGAAGAACACAGAGTTGACCTTATCTCAAGTAAATTAATTCCTACAGATAGTCCCTCTTTTAGCCACAGTGCTCAGGAGAGCTGTACGAACCATCCATCTTTCTTACAGCTTAATAGTGAAACCAAGAGTCTTCTCTTTTGTCCTTCCTTACATATTGACAGCTAATGGAAAAGGAAGAAGGAAAAGAAGGAGAGGAACAAACAAAGAAACCAGACAGCACCAACAACTTAACCTTTCCTTTATTGTATCAGGGAATATTCTTTTCCCCAGAGAAAACAAAGCCCAGGAAATGAAGCTAACAGCAACAGTGGGGAATATGCTGTGTTTCCAACAGGGAGCCACTGTCAAGGCAGCATGCAGTGCAATACATGCCATAGTTTTGTAAATAATATTGTAAGACAGATAGCAATGACAATATTTTTCTTATGCCTCTCTCTGGATGGTGACATCATGAACAGAGAGGGGCTGCTGAAATTTTTCTCTGCTCCACAAGCACTCTGTTCATGGGAAACTCAAACAAGAAAATCTTTTCATTTGATTTTTGCAGTTATCCATTGTCCTGACAGTCTTCCTTCCTTACATTATTTTTAAGAAAAACCCTTTCCTCAGGTTGCTAGAATCTATATACATACTGTCCCACGTACAAAAAAACACTGGAGGTGAAAATGAAATATTTCCTCATTCTTCCTGAAACACAAGCAAAAGAGGGAGAAAACTAACCATGAACTTCTTTGAGACCACATCTGGTCATATTTAAATACCTATTCCCTTGTGCACAATTAT
>VWYI01043848.1:0-34498 GCA_013399455.1 Anthoscopus minutus | reverse complement strand
AAAGAATTGCTTTTAGTCTCATAAAATTGGTCCCAAAAAAATAAACCAAACCAAAAATCTTTGATTAGCACAACAGACTAAGGATAGACTTAGACATTTATGCTTCAAAAAGTATATGTTGATGAACAAATGAAAATATTTCAGCTTTCTAGCAGCTTATCAGTTATGCACAGAGTTATTTTGAATAGAGACATATCCACAGCAGCTGACATAAGGATGAATCTTAGAACTGGAAAAACTGAGAGCTTTATGGCAAAATTAAATAATAGTGCTGATGAACACTAGCGTAGTTTCAAGCCTGCAGCCATGAAAGTCAGTAGTGATCTGTCAGGTCCTTGATTGAACGCTGGTATGGAAGTACCTCAGCAGACTTCAGAAATGGGATAGGAAGGAATAAAATGATGCATATGAAATATAATGTGGAAATCCTGAGAAAACGAGAGCACATTAATGCAAACAAGAGTAGTAGTTACATGATGGACTTCAGAAAGACAGTCTGGAATATAGCATCATCGGTAGCTCTGAAATGTCCCATTTGAGATGATTGCATAAACTCATTCTCACCCTCCCAGTATGGAGAACATCTGCCTGTGTGCCAAAACAAAACAGATCTCACCCCAAACAACATAATGGACAGAAAATGTGAATATTGGTTCATTTTATAGATAGGCTGTATTCCACACTTGTATATATACATTATACATGCCGAGTGTTCAAATATTCTCTTCCTCTGCTAGTCAAGTGCACTGCAAACCATACACCACTCTGCTAGAAGATTAGTATACTTTGTCTCCTGAAATCATAATCAAAGAGGTCCAGAAGTTTTCTCTGCCTTCCTCTAGTTGCATATGCATTAAGTTTGTCCTAGTGGTATTTTTAATTATGATTGAGGTGCTATAAAGAAGTTGATAAGTTTCTAAATATATCGCTGAAGGATTGCATCAAAGCTAATTATTCTCTTCCAATGCAGGGTTTGATAAAGAGCTTGATCTTTCCCTTCTCTTTCTTAGATGTGCTTAATTTTTTTTCTCCTTTGTCAAGTATTTTGAACTCTTTCCCATGATAAATGGGAATCCCTTCAAAAAGCAGCTAGGGTCAGACTGCATACTGTCTGCATGGGTAGGAAGGTTTGAAAAGGATTCCTCCTTTCAAGTGTCCATTCCCACTGCTCTGCTGCTTGCATTGCCAAGGTTGTTAATAATAGGGACTATTTCTACATGAGGGCTGAGAAAACCTTGACTCTCAAAGAACCCTCTTCTGAGAGATCAAAACCAGTTGTGCTTGTGATAGTTTTTTCTTCTGAAGTACCTGATTCACTGAGTTGCTCAGACAGTATTCCCAGTTGTATCAAGTTTTAGTGAAAAAAACCTACCTTATATTAGTTTTCTTGGCATTAGTACTGGGAGTTTAAAACAGTATTCTATTGTTTTTATTAGGTTCTGTGTTTATTAGAAGAATTCCCAAATTATAACTAAGTAAACCTAGTGAATTCTAAGCATGTCCCACAATCATTCGGGGCAAATCCAGAAATTCTCCAGCACTCTCCATTTATATAGACAAAAAGAAAAGTTACTTTCTATCTCTCAACCTTACTACACACTTACTTCCTCTACTTTGATGTCAAGGTTCAATTTTTCTTTTCCAACAAAGATGACAAGTTAATCATATCAAGGAAAAATGTAACGCACACATTTTCAGAAGTGCTAATTAATTTGGTCTGATCAATTCCTGGCAATTAATACTTTCAGTCTTAATTTTCTAAGGAGCTGGGAACACATTTCAGCTCTGGGTAATAACTGAGGCAGCAAAGCCACAGAATATCAGCAGACCAGTCAGTCCATGTGTGAAGACATTTTGTATAGGCAAGTAGCCTGGTACAGGGAAGTTTTAATCCTACTCAAAGGCTGAACCTAGAATTCCAAATTGCCTTTCTCTACTCAGTAGCCCTGCTTTGAGGCCATACTGACCTCCAAGGAATGCCCTGTGTAATCAGGTGTCAAAGCTAGCTAAGATTTCAGACTTTCAGTTAGAAAATATGTCTATTATTAGAAATACTGAGAAATATTGAGAGTATGTTTCTATTCATTAAGCCAGGGAGCAGCATGACTTTCTAACCATTAGGAAAGATAGTATGCTTACTGCAGTAATACCCCTGCTCCAGATCTGTCAGCAATGATCTATCTCCACCACATAAAATGTCAGTCCAGAGGATCTTATGTCTTTAAAGTCATGTTCCTTAAACCAAATTTTCAGCATTTCAATGACTCGGTTTCTCATTTTCTTTTCTTCGTTTTTACCTCCTCATTTCCTTTCTGCCTGAATTAAGAAACATATTTGTAGCTCATCAATGAACAAAAATAGGTATGCTGGAAATAACACATTTTACAGCAACTTTTGAATTTGCTAGAAATTAGTCCTAGGCAGAACTAGAAATCAGAAATGAGGAAAAGTTTTAAAACATTGCTGACTGTGGACAATATTAATTTTTTTTTTCAAAGTGGAAAAGGAAAAACTGATGTGAAAAAGTTAAAATGAAGCACTAGATGATCTGTCTAAAATTAATTAAACCCATTTTACCGACTGATATATATGCATACAATAGGCAAACCCCAGATGTCACAGAAGAGGTTTCTCACCGACCTGTCTCTAAAGTGTTTCCAGGTGTTCTGAACACATTGTTCATCAGAGGGCACTTCTGCCTCTGCATTGCACAGCGTGCAGCCAACCCCAGCCAAGAGTGTTTCCTTCCAGAGTGTGATGAGCATGCTCAGTGGGATGGATCAGCTGTCTGAATGCTGATGTAGGGTAACAGATTTGGATTCTGATCACTTCATGAACCTGTTTCTAAAGGAGAGATTTCTGAAAAGAATAATATATGTAATGTACTTGTTAGGGTTGTGCACTTAACACACTACCTTATATTTGAAACTTAGGTGTTTTAAATTTGTAAGTACGACAGTATGGTTGGTTGGTTTTTGGTTGGTTGGTTTTTTTAAGAATGTGTAGTAGCAACTTATGGCTGATTGTATTGTAAATATATGTTTTAGTGTTTGCTGTGTCAATCTAAATTTTAATAAAATATAACTGGAAGTCATCATGAGAGAATCTCTCAGTGGTGCTCACTCTGAGAGTGTGGTGGGTTTGTTTACCTTGTTTACCAGGTGCCCACCAAATCTGCTCTGTCAAAACCCTTTTCAGCTGGACAGGGGAGAGAAAAATATAATGAGGGGCTTGTGGGCTGAGATAAGGACAGGGTGAGATCACTCAGCAATTACCATCATGGGCAAAGCAGACTCAGTTTAAGGAAATTAATTGAATTTATTGCAAATCAGAGTAAGATAATGAGAAATAAAACTAAATCTTAAAAAAACACCTTTCTCCCATCTCTCTTTTCCTCCTGGGCTTTACTCTTCAATTCTCTGACTCTTCTCCCTGCAGCAGCTCTGGGGAGCAGGGAATGGGAGCTGCATTCTGTTCATCACACACTGTCTCTGCCCTCTCCCCCTCAGTGCACAGACTGCTCACACTCTTCCCCTGATCCAGCGTGGTGTCCCTCCCATGGGAGGCAGTTCTCCATGAACCTGTCCAATGTGAGTTCTTTCTGAGAGCTTGTCATTTCCATTTTACTCTCTTAGTTTAGTTTCACTGCTGTCAAACCAGCATTTCAATATTTAAGTAATGCAGCTTTACTAATTGTCATGATAAGTCTGTCATCTGGACCTCATTTTATAATTTAAAAATCTATTTTCCTGCCAATAACCATCAGAAATAATTATACAGGTAGGATATTTTAGAATGAATGTCTGTTGGGATGAACATCTTTATTTTCTTTACATCAAATAAACACAAAGTATATAGTTACATTTGCTGGAAAAACTGATGTGGAAATTGTGCCTAACTGGAAAAATTAATGGATGTTTTTAACAATAAAGTAAAAGATCTCTCATTAGAAGCTGATAACTACCAGTGTGGGTGCTAGACAATTGAATAATGGTTCAATGTAGTAGTACCTGTCTAGTGACAGAGTTTTCACATTCAGTATTTTTCAATATTGTGTATTATAGCTTCTGATGTTATCAAACTCCATGTAGAACAAATGGAATTTGCAATTTACAGTACTATAATTTTAGTATCTTATAATACTAAAATGATTAATTTCATCCCTGCTTCATATGTCATTGCCACTATATAAGCTAAATATAGGGAAGTTTGGAGAGGGAAGGTTGTCTTTGAAGGAGGGGTAGCTATTTGCTTCGTTGCCTCATGACAACACTGCCACAGAGAGAAGTTACCTCTTTATAGCAGTTACAGATAACTGGGGTGGAAACCTCAATTTTTACATTGACCACTTTGCTTAGTTTCAATCTTTAAGCCTTCCTTGGTGGGATTAGCACGTGGAATTTTTCTTGGTCTCTTCAGCATATTCCATGGCATGGTCATGAACAACTTTCTTTAGAATTGGACTTCACAGTCTTGCTGTTCCACCCTCAAAGCCAGTTCTTATTTCCTATTCTAAAATGTCACAGTCTGGGGGTTTGTTGGAAAGTATTAGGTGTTTTTCATACTCATCAGGAACTTCTAGTGTTCTAAAATTTTGAATGTAAATCCCAGTGTTTTACAAAGGAAATTAAGGAAGATACTTTGTTGTTGAACCCTTCAGCCATCTCAGCCTTACAAGATACTTTTGTTTGAAAGGATGGTGGCCCTCTATTGACATAGACACATTGATGGCTTTTATGGACAGATTCCATATCAACCCAGATTTCTGTGTTTAATGAAAAAGTTGTCATGCACTGGTGGCCTAGAAGTCCAGATAGTCATTATGAGTCAGCCACCAGACTCCAGGCACACTTTATTCAAGGGCAAAACAAAATAGAGTATGAGTCTTCCAGATGAGAATTCATATGCAGAAGGGTTCTGGAGAAACCTGTGAACACAAGATACCTGAATGACTATTAATAATTTATATTAATCTGATTTTGGATTAAAGACAGGATTAAGTAAAGAATAATCATATCTGTAGTCTTAAACTGCTACTATTACATAGCTCAAACATTTGTCTAATTAACTGTATAGGTGAGCATGCTTGTTTCATATAATCTCTGCTTGGTGTAATAGAAATCTAATTTTTAAAATAATATATTTAGAAATTTTGTCTTTGAACATCCTTAAAGGCTGTTTATCCAGTACTTATACATATTAAATTCTTTCAGCATCAATTTGTGTTTAATAAAATTGGTGTAATTTTATTTGAAGAAACTGCATGGTGTTTTAATTTTTCCTCAAAATTATGATACACTTAGAGTTTTTATAATGAGAGTGTCAATAGCTCAACCTCTCCCAAAAAAAGAGCACTTTGATGGCATTTCAGCTCCTACCTTCCCATTTCAAATCTGAAATCCAAATTGGGAAATAGGGAGAGGTTCCTTATGGGGCAATTCAGATGTAAGTTGAAATTTCTTGTCACTGACTACGAATATTGCTGATCATTCACATGCCAGGTACTGCATTACTGGGCTTCAAGAAATTGAAGTAACTTGAACTGAAAGCACTAAGTACATTCTTAATATCAATTCATTGTGTCAGTTTTTGTACCGTAAATTTAGGATAATCATACATTACCTCTAATTAATTAATCAATTAATTAATTAATAATAGCAATGTACTACTTGAGGACATATTTCTAATAATTACTTGAGAACATATTTCCAGTATTGCCATCCTTATTCACTCCACTGAGCTAAGTGGCTTTTATTATGGACCTATAACCTAGCTGGGCTATTTTAATAATTTTTTACATTAGACAAGGATCCAGTTTTAGCTGTCTAGCACAACAACTGAAAACTGATATCCAAAGAATTTTGAAGGGGATTGTTTTGTTAAACATTCAATTCAAATTATTTTTTTTAAGGAGGCAGATGCAGAAGATGCTTTTCTTCATGTAGCTAGCACTTATTTTAAAACTCCTGATCAATCACTAACTTAGGATTGTAATTGTTTGCTTTCTTTGTTTATGCAGGAGGTTTTGGAACATATGAATTATTACAGTTCCAGTCTGCATGTTGAAGAACAACAGATCGTCTGTGGCAGCAAAAATATTTTTTAATTTCTGTTGTTCTGCCAGTTTTACAGATCAGATAAATACAAAGAAATTCTGAAAAAAAATCAGCAAGATTATAAGGTATTAGAAGGGTTAAAATATTCTTGAAGATATGAATCCTTTTAGCAGAAGTGAAAATAAAGCCTAGACCTTTTTTCCTAACTCTATTTTAAGAAGGAGTTTTTGTTTAAAAAATAATTGCTTCCAGTTTAGATTTATTTTTGCAAGAGATTTAGAAAACAAAGGTAAACTTGTGTGACCTTTCTTCAGAGTTTTGAAAATAGTAGTTTATCAATGAAATTATTCAATATTACTGAATGTGATTTTTGCCAAACAAGACAATGTATTAACAAAGCTCTGCTCTTATGGCATATCACAAAAATAAATGAAACACTTATTGATCCACTTTAATGAATTCAACAAAAGTTATATTAAAACGGACTCATTTTATTGATGCATCTGTCTCACTAACTTTTACATGTTTAAAAAAAACTCATGCTACACAATTCTACAAGAGACCTTTCTATTTGAAACATCATTAAAGCATCAATCTTGGGATTACGAAAGAAGGAGGAAGGGCATTTAAAGTATATATTTATAATATTTACAGTGTATAGTCAGATGGTCTCTTTTTACATTTGATTTCTCTATATTTGGTTATTCTAAGTAGAATTACTCTTATTAATGACTGCCTTTCTTTGATTTATGTTTATATTAGATGAGTTTATCAAAAAAGTACAAATTCTGTGGGATTCCTTCTGTTCTGTGATCTTCCAGATATCTCTGAGGCTGCTCTTTCAAAGGCAGGTTTCAGTTCTGAAAAGTTTCCCTCACTCTAGGAGACTACAGGCTTTAACATGTAAGCAAATGGTTTTGTCAAGAGTTTTTACCACTGAATTTGGCAACTAAACCAGCAAACCCAAAATGATTGATCACCTACACGTATATATTTTTAAAATTGTTTTTTATCTGTCTGTCTGCATATACTATTAGTCTCATCATGACATAAAATTAACTTGCAAATAGAAGAATTGTGACAGTTATCTGGCACCAATAATGTACGCCCCTGATGTGAACAGAATATGGCAGAGCTGTAGCAGTCACTGTAGGCAGGGGTGGCTGAAATGTAGAAGCTGCCTTTTCTGGCTGGCTGCATTATTATCTCTGAGTTCACAACTGAGAAAATGGCCTCTGCTACCCAGCCTGACGCTGCAAACTAGCAAAAGCTCAGCCTCAGTAAGGATCTGTTCTGCTCATAATTGGCTCAGAAAAGATGGGGTCACACTGCACAGCATGGACACAAATCTTTCAGGTGACCTTTTCTTTCTCTTTTCCTCTTAATTATTACTTAATCTTCTACCAGTCTGTCACATGTCAATATACTGACTTCAGATGACCTGTTGTGTGGGAGCACATCCAGGATGAGTCTAGGCTGCCCTGAGAGGAAAGGTTATTAAGTTCTTCATCAGTTCAACAGCTCAGGATTAGCCACCTGAAACATCTTTGCAGAGTGGACAGAGTCTGAGATGGGAGAAGGATGATTATAGAATAGCAGGTTGCTTTAAAACCTTAATAAATTTGGAAGTCTGTGTTCTAGCCCAGCAATTAATTTTTATTTGCTATTATAATGGAAGTTTAACAGTAATGATAAAATCTAAATTGTTTATGTAATAGTGTCTGGGGGTTTACAAGAAGTATTTGGAATGCTAAATAGTTAACATGAAACTGAGTGTATATAAAGTAAATCCACAGTTCAAGCTGCAATCCAAATCAGTGTTCTGGGAAGCAAATTGGGGCGAAATATATAAATTATTTTCATTGTTGTTGCACAGACACAAATGTTGGCAGATGTTTTTCTGAGATGACCTGAAATCCTTTATAGTTGCTATTAAATTAAATAACACACTGAAAAAACACCCAAGTAATTTCTGCTTCAGAAAATATGGTATTTGACCATAATATGAAATTTTCATTCTGTTTTCTGTCCTTGTGTTTTGATTAAATCAAAATAAATTGTGGACTGAAATTAATATTTAAAGAAATGGAAACATTTTTTTTTAAATGGTAGAATCAAGAATTTGAAGTTTTCATTATCCCCTGGGCATTTTTTTTTAGCCAAAGGATGCTCTCAAATTTTTTAAATGGTTTGGTATATTTTTCTAAGAGGATTTTTTTAATAAGCTTTAGTCACTTATGCCAGTAAGCTGTATATTGCACTCATAATAAATGAAGAAGATCTCTATCCTCCTGCTGAATGAGAAGAGATGCAGCTGACATACAGTCACTTTCAGATGTGAAAACAAGTGGCCATGTGTCCTTCACGTCTACCTGGCATTCTCACTGCACATAGCAATTGTAAGGAAGAGGCAGAAAGAAGAAAAGTTGATTCACACGCATCATAAAATTTCAGAATCCTAAAGTGGTTTCACCTTCCCAGGGTTTCCCCTAGAAACACAGTGCTTTTGAGGGGTAACATCCCAGAACGTTCAGTGTGTCAGCTCAGAAATATTGCAGAAAGCAGTGAAGGCAAGGATGGTTGAATAGGAAAGAATGAACAAAAGGTGAAAGTAAAAATGTGGAACCTTGCAGTGCCTTATAAAAGCAGGGTGAAGGAGACCCAACAGACATGAGAATGATGTGCTCTGGGGCATTTGGATATCATGATGAGTTCCAGAGAGAGGTTTGCAGAAAACCAGAAGTGTTTCTTTGCCATTGTGCTAGCAGACCTTGTAGACATAAACCCTATGAGAAGTAATGCACACCAGAAGCTGGATTTTAGGTACAAATGTTGAATTATGATTATTTGGGGATGTACATATGAGAGACCCACTGGGTACAGGAGGTAAACCAGTGCATATCAAGCCAAGCAGCCCCTGTCTGTTTTGGCAAATGTTCTTATGCCATTAGTTGTAGATTTTAATCTTTTTAATTGAGACATAGTAACAGCTAAATGCAAAGTGTTCTTTTCCATCTGGTGGAAAGGAATACAATTTGAATGGAATACAGCAGATACTGATTTTGAGCATCAGTTTTTTCTTACTTTTGTGAGTCATGCAAAAATTAAGTAAAAAAGATATGCAAGTGTTCTGTTGTGTTCTGGTAGAGCTGAAGCCACCAGATACCAGTCAGCAAATACTAGTACATGATAAAAAACACTGAAAGATAAATTTGCCTCTTATAATAAAAAAGATTGATCTAAAGTTTTTAATGACTTCTAAAGTATAAAATCTAGCCTATAACATATTTCAGAGTCGAGGTTTGTATTGTCTTCTATTATTCTTCCACCTTATCTATAAAAACTTCACATAAGTTCAGTGAGAAAATTTGTCTTAATGGAGAATTCTACGTGAATTGCACATGATTTTCATTATTTTTAGTTTTTTTTATCATATACTAATTAGTATTTGGGACTTTTCATTAAAATTCATAGATTAAATCAATATAAATCAAATTATTTCAATGAAACTGTACATTACGTTAAAATGTGTGTGCAGTGTTCAACTTAAATAAAAATGAAGTCTAGCAACTTATAGCATTACCATTTCAGTTAAAGTGACTGCTAACACATTGAAAACTCGAACCTTGAAAAGTTTAATGCTGTTTGCAAGATACCAACCTCCAAGCAGGTAAAATAAGAATGGTAAAAGTAAGAAATGGGAAAAAATTAAGAATAGAAATCTACTTATACTATTATATAGCAATTTCAGTGTATTTTTCAAATAGAAAGGTATTCCCAGCTCCTAAATTATAGTAAGTTCAGGGAATTTAAAAATAATTTAGGTAGTGGGTGGCTTGTTTTTCTGGGTTTGGTTGGGTTTTTGTTTTTCTTATTCCCTTTCTAATACAATGCTGGTGTGTACAACTTCTTTATAAAACCAGCTTTTATGTTGACTGGAAACCTGAGAGCGTGCTGAAGTCTTATTCATTCCTCATCTTTATTATTCTTGCTTCAGAACACCCTGAGATGAAGGGTTCATGCATTTGATCACACAGAGTACTCTGTGTTTCTTCCATCAGCTAGTGGGTTTGGGGTTTTGCTTTGTTTCATAGGGTACCTGCTGTGAAGAAGGACTTGAGGTTGGCAGTTCCCCTTTCCAGTTATCCATAAGCTTTGTGACTTCTGAATGCTAAAAGTTTGCCCTTCGTGTTATGAAATCATGATTTCTGGATGGTTATTAATTTTGTCTAGTCCCTAGCATATAAAATACTAGTTTACATGTAAAATAATTGCTTTCTCTTTCACCCTTCAGCAGAATTACACAAAACAGTTAGCAATAGAATTCAGACACCTGGGAGTTTTTCCATAGCTCATATTCTTCCTTCTGTACAGGTTTTTTTTCTACTGCAGGGGTGACAAAATGTAGGGTTTTACAATTCAGGATTGTTGCATGCGCTGTGCAACATAAAGATCCAGCCTTTCATAGGCTTAACTGTTTGATAGAAAACAATTTTTCAAAGCTTCCCAATTATTTAGGAAAATTATTTCTATTGACTTTTGTTACAAAGTCTGTGGGAATTCAAATTAGTAAAACATAGACAAAATTTATTTTTAATCCATATACTCCATAACAATAAAATAACGAGCAGTTATGGGAAGAATGAAATCCAACTACAGGCACACAGCTTTTTTTACAGCTTCAGTGTAGAACAACTTTACATATCTTTAATATACAGAGAAGAGTGACAGGCAGGAACTGTGTACCTGAGTCAGCTTGTTCTGTCTGGTGGGGGGCTCCTTTGAAAAACTCATAGCTCTTATAACTGACTTATTGTAGTTATTACAATTCATTATTATTGCAGTTTTATCTCACCACATTCAGATGTCAGTTTTCTTGGTTGGGTTGGCAAGTTTATCAACATAAAACGTTGTTTTTAAAAAAAACCAAGATGTCCCTTGCCTCCAGGATATAAAGACTGCAGTGGTGAAAGGACAATGATGTGGGAAAGAGTTACTTTTGATCTAATGAATACAAAGGAGACATTTCTACCTCGGGAGGTGAATGTGTGGTCATAATCAGTCACATAAAATATTTTAGTTGCCCTCTGCAGTTGTGACTTCTGGGTTCTCATAAATCATATGAGATGCTGATGGTCAAACTGACATTATACTCCCTGAGTCAAAAGTACTGTTTTTCCACTGTCATTTTGACCCTACACTTACCATCTAGTCATGTTTTAAAATAAATCTTAGGAGTTATTTTTCACTGCTGGATGATATCCAGCAAAGGAAAATCAGTACTTGACTTTTATGCAGTGGAAAATGAGAGCTTCCTATTTTAAAACCAACCCAGTCTCCTGTGAAGTTCTACCAGTTACCGGTCAGCAGGCCTTAGAAACTTAAATGTCTTTGTGTGAGGATGAGCTCTTGTATATGTACAAAAGCTCTAACACCAAGAGCCTTGAGGAGAGCCAGACATTTAAGGCTGCCCTGCTAGAAATAATCTCTCCTCACACTCTTCAGAGAGCTCTTACATCAAAATAAAAATTGGTCACAGTGCCACAAAACACTCCAGTCCAGCCAAATTAAAAAAAAAATAAATTCTTTACAGTATCAGGAAAACTGAATATGGTAAAAGAATCTGATTGTTATTTCAACAGGACTGTCTTCAGCTCTGATCTCACTTAAACTTCTAAAACTAAAGGCTGAAACAGTTATTTTTCAGATAACAAGAAATATCTAATTTTTTCTATTATTATTATTATTATTATTATTGTTATTCTGTAACTTTGAGGAGTAGCAGTACTTGCAAGAAGTCTTTCTCTGGAGGATGATTTGAGGTAGCATTATTGTGAAAAGTGCAAAATTACTAAACAAAGCTGGGATAGTTTGGGAAAGCAGGATTTGTTTACATTTAAATTCTGTTAAAAAGCTGTATAGTTAGCTTCATTTTCATTATAGATATTCATCAAATTATACAGTTGGTTAGGAAATCCAACAAACATGGTATTGAAAATAAAATGCTGGCATTCAGAAGTTCAATGAAGAACCTCATCATTTACCATGAAAGAAGACAACTCATTAAAATGCACTGTAAATAAAGCCAGCTTCCACAAGATATAACAGAAGTTCTGTCTGAGAAATAGAATAAAGCACATGAAAAAAAGCAAGTTGCCTTTGTTTCCAGAAGACACTCACCCAGCATCCGCCTTTTCCTCCAGGGCCACGGCCAGTATTGCTGCCCAACATGACCTCTTCTCTCCAAGTTTAATTTGGTTTCTCCTGCTTCACCACACACAGGCAACCTAAAAAGCACAAACAGGATTGTAAGGACACCATAAGGCCCCATGACATATGCTCCCTTCATGAAACTGATGACATGTTGTCAGCTGTGCAGGTTTTCTGAAGGACAGGGGTGGCAGTGTTACCTTGTAGAGCCATGGCCTCAAAAAACCCCAAGAACTACTGCACATCAGACATCACAGAATGACTCAGTTGGAAGAGACCTTCAAGATCATCAAGTCCAAACCATGCCCTAACACCTCAACTAAACCATGGCACCAAATGCCACATCCAGAATTTTTTTAAACACACCCAGGGATGGTGACTCCACCACCTCCCCAGGCAGACCATTCCAGTACTTTATCACTCTTTCTGTAAAAAACTTTTTCCTAATATCCAACCTCTATTTCCCTTGGTGCAGCTTAAGGCTGTGACCTCTCATTCTGTCAGCTGCTGCCTGGAGAAAGACTGACNCTCTGGACGCCCTCAAGCATCTCAAGGTCCTTCCTGAACGGAGGGGCCAGAACTGGGCACAGCACTCGAGGTGTGGCCTCACCAGTGCTGAACACAGGGGAAGAATGTCCCTGTTCCTGCTGGCCACACCATTCCTGATCCAGGCCAGGGCCATTGACCATTCTTGGCCACCAGGGCACCCTGCTGGCTCATGTCCAGCTGCTGTCACCAGCACCCTCAGGTCCCTTTCTGCCTGGGCACTGTCCAACCACACCATCCCCAGCCTAGAGCACTGCAGGGGCCAAAATGCAGGACTTGGCACTTGGACTTATTAAACTTCATCTTGTTAGACATCTACTGTCTCAGACCCTGGGAATGCTGTGGGCAGCTTGATTGCCTGGTCACTCAACTGCCATTTAATCTGGAACTTCTCTAAGAGCATTAGACATATCTTCATCTCAGTTAATATAAAAAATTTATAAACCAAATGATCTTTCCTACTGCATGGTTTTAACTAAACTGTGCCAATCTCATCAGTTATAGAGCTTGTCTAGAATTTTAATTGACTCTAAGTTCACTGCAGCTCAACAAGCTCACTGCAGTTCAAAATCTCAACAGACTCTTTCTAGCTTCCCTGGGAATTAGGGCCATACATCTAACTCACCTCTCTTCCACCACCTCTCCAAAAATTTTAGATCTCTGATGTTTTTTGGGGTCATATACAGCCTTAATATAACTCTGGAATTATTCAAAAACATATGCTTAGTGCACAAACTACATATCCTAATTAATCTCATAAATAGCCAGCATATCATAAGATAAAAGAAATATCTAAGTGCATGGAGGGAGTGGCCATTTGCATGAGGGCCTTCCCAGCCATAGCCAGAGATCATTATACACCTCCTAAAATTAAGACAGAAGAACATAAGTGATTTCTTTCTGCTGTGCACTACTCAAATGTTCCAAACATTACATTCATTAAAAAAATAATCTGTCTTAACAAAGCGTTCATTAAAGTTTAGGTTCTCTGTAAAACAGATTTCGGTTGTGCTAAAAGACAACTACATCAGAAGACAGCTGTGTTTTTTACTAAAGTATTGATAGAAATACAGTTTTCTGAGGAATGTTAGAATTGCTGACAGATTGTGGAGGTGGTAAGAACACCAGATGTAATGGCTAGAAATAAAAGTGACATCCCCAGTGTCACTAAAGAATAATCCTTTTGTGACTTCTAGCAAGTTATTTAGGATATATATTGCAAAAGCTCATGAGGAATTCATATGCTAAAATACCTCTCATTTTCAGTGGGTATTAGTGGGTTAAATACACCTGAGTCACTCTCAGATGTGGGACATGTTCTGTGAATCTGCTTAGGGAAGTGAATCCCCAGAGAATTAGAATGGCAAAATTTTTAAAGAACTTATTTGTGGAATAGTGTTGAATTAGACTAACGTGCTTCACCAAGGTACAGGAAGACCTTGAATTTTACCGTGGTTAACAGCTTTGAAATATATATTTTCATGCACAAATGCATGCTTTTGATATGACCTAGATGCATACTCTGCCTAGATTCTCTTGATCAGGATTAGAAAGCTCACCCTGCACAGCTGGAAATGCAGGAAGGTAATAGATCCCACCAATTTTGAAAATTGTGGCCAGGCCATTTAGGTTACTTGAGAAAGTGCTGACTTGGAAAATTAAGACTATAAATGCAATTCAGGTGGCCCAGAGGAATCACTAAGGAAAGTCAACAGCCTTTGCTTTGTTTTGTTTACCTCAGAGAGCTCATTGTCTGGGAAAAAAAAAAGCTGATTCTATAACTCAATTGATTATCCCACTGATAATAAGGGCAGAAAATTGCTGAAGATTTCTCATGTAGGACTATTCCTTGTGATTAGCTTTTAATACTCCTAACTCAAAAGCAGCTTTCTCAAGTCTAAGAGAAATCAGTATTTAATCACCTGGGACTACTAAGGAGAATGCAGCCCTTGCTAGTTGACAGGAAAGGGTAACACAGAAACATTCCAAGGCTGGTGATAAAGTAGAAGTTATTTCATCTTGTTTTTTGCCCTCTGAAGGAACATAGATAAGTTCACTGCTACAAGAAATAGGAAATGCCCTCAGGCAACTGAAGATCTCAAGAGTGCTCTGACTCTCACACCACCAAAGAAAGTAACTCTTTAAAAATCCTGTTTCAGACAAATAACTGAACTCATCCTACAGAGCAAGGAGAGAAATGAATTTGCACTGAATCCCAGGATTAACTGTTGAGGAGGACTTTCACACACACTGGTGCAGCAGTGAGGTATCAGAGGACTGCACTCTGTGCTCCTAAGGGCTACACTCAGTTTTTTTGATTCACAGTTAGGTCAAAAATAAAAACAGACAGGATATGCCACTCTGCTCCCCTCCCCTCTCCCCTCCTCTCTCCCCCACCATGCACATGGTCAAATATTTCCATAACAGGCAAGTATTTTTTGGTCTAAGCCAAAAGTCCAGAGGAGCAAGTGGAATGCTGTTAACAGATAAATCTTTATTTGTTTGATGGTGATTCAGCAAATAGCAGGAAACAGTGGCTGACTAGAAAATTGGAGGTGAGCTGAGGCCATGCTCTCAGTGTTTACATTTTTATTTTGACAATCTATTCCCTTGAACATTTGGCCTCCTTTTGGGCTTCCTTCATCTTCCTCAGCCTGGATGGTGCTCTTGGCTGTGGACTGTGAACTAAGGAGACTCCTTTCATGTGGACTTGAGCGAGCTTACGAAGGCATGACCTCTGAGGAAAGAGAAATACCTTTACTGAGGGCTTCTGGCAGAGTTTGGGTGTGAGCAACAGATCCAGCTGTTCAGCACTATCTGTCAGGGCTTTAGGGCTTATCATAAAGCTGGTTTTGGGAGACTTAGTGAAAATTAGTATTGGCACCTGATGTGTCTGGAATTCTCCAGCATTAAATAAAGGCTGGTATTTAGGAGTTTGACTATGTACTGCTATAAATCTTTTGGATCTAATTTTATGTACATAATTTATGTTTTGAAAGGAACACAGGTGCTACTGTGGCTTTGAATTCACAAATTAAAGTGCACCACAAGAGACATATATCCATATAAATTGAAACTAATGAAGAGGCTCCTACACAGCTTAGCAAAGTCAAGCTGTGTACCTTTATAGATCTCTGCAATGAAAGATTTCTATACAATTGAATTGAATTACTGTATTAGCGTACTGTAGCATGAAATGCACTTTATCCTTCTAGAAAAAAAAAGTTATTTAATGTAATTTTCTATGTGTTAATACTATAGAAACAAAGAACCATAGTCAATTTATAATTATCATCCCAGTGAGATGGATTTTCAGATATCTGTTATTTACTTTGTCCTACTTTTTTTCAGCCTTGGACTGAAACTCCCAAAGCCAGGTTTTCCTGTTTCTGCACAAATACTCATTTTTCTTCCACTTCAAATATATAAAGTCAGTTGCAACCTGAGTCACTGAGTATCATGCTTAGCATCAAGCCATGTGAAAGCATAGCACCTATGTGGTTTAATTCTGGATCAGAAGCTACCAACGTGAAGGAGTGGCCTGAAGTCATGTCAGGGGAGGGTTAGGTTGGATATTATATAAAAGTTCTTCACCCAGAGGGTGGTTGGGCACTGGAACAGACTCCACAGGGAAGTGGTTGCAGCACCAGCCTGACTGAGCTCAAGAAGTGCTCAGAAAATCTCTCAGGCACCGGGTGTGTCTCTTGGGAATGTCCTGTGCAGCGCCAGGAGTTGGACTTGGTGATCCTTGTAGGACCTTGTGGATCCCTTCCGACTCAGCATATTCTGTGATTCTGTGATATCTGAGGTGAAGATGTTGCAAGGACAAGAGGAAAGCCCCATGTTGCTGACAGAGTTGTCAGTGCTCTGACACTGAGCTGTGAAGAGAGAGGGCTTCTGGCAGCTCTCCATGTTGGGGTGCACTGAGCAGAGCAGATGCAGCTGTGGAGACCTGCTGGCAGTGCTGACACACAGTGCCAGAGGCTTTCTCCCCTGAAAGAGGGAGCACAGAAAGAGGTCAAACAGCACACTGTGACCATCAGAGCCTTGCAGTGGGTGGATTGAGTCTTCTTCACAAAAAGAGAGAGGTTTTTCTCTGTGGTCGTTGCAGTGTCTTTTGAACACAGAAGGCTCAGAGGAACAGTGAAATGTTCTTCTCTGCAAAACCCTGCGCAAAATCTGAATTTGGAAAAATATGAGGAACTTCAGTACCTGTAGATTCTCCCAGATAAATACTTGCAATATGCCTACCATACTGTAAGAATCCTTTTTGTTTTAAAATGATTTTTTGTTTTAAAACAACTAAATATTTGTATTAAAAGGTGGAAAAAAAATCCAAAGGAAGCTTTAGGTAATGAAGGAAGTGTTTTGGAGTATCTAAATGACTGATTAATGCAGATCTTGACCCATTTAACTCTTATAACTAATAGTTACTCAATGTCACTTCAATTGTATAAAAACAGGAAGAGGGGGAATTAAAAATATTAGAACTAAACCATTGTAAATTACATCAAAACATTAAGGGTTGAACAACATCACTAGAAAAAGAAAATTTTACTGTCTCATAAGCCAATTGCCTCTAAAACTGTTGGGTTATTACTCTAAGGAAAGTATAGCCATCCATCACTTCAGTCTTCAACAGAAACTTGAAGGACATAGGTTTAAATTAAATCTCAATTTATTTCTTTCTTTTTAAATAGTCTTCAGATTATATAAATTAGTGTATTTTATCTTATACTTGCAATGGACAAATGGTATAAATTTACTGCACCTCAGCATTAAATCTGAATAAAATGCTTAAAAGAGGTATTTCAATAAGTGATGGTATCTCAGTTGTTTACAATCCTGTAAATATCCTCTTAGGCATCTCAGTAATAGCTGGCTTTCACATGTTCTACAGATGTCTGGTATACATTCATTTCAGAAAGGAGTTTAAATAAAGTTTCCACCATACTGCTTGAAGGAAAGAAAATAGCCTTCTTTAGTTGTCATTGTGCTCAGGTTCAATTCGTGATGACTGAAAACAAAATGAAAAGGAGTGATGAGGATCAACAATAGTTTCTAAAATTTATCATTTTACACTAATGCATGTTTTTTGAGATAAAAGAAGTTTATGACTACAAAACATTTCTTCTTTTCACACAAATTTGATCAAATCCATGGTGTTAAAAAGCAAATTTTGTGGTGACTTTTTAAACTAAGTAAAAATATTTGCTTTTGCTTCTGAAAGTTAATATTCTGTTTTATTAACCTTTCTACGCATTTATTTTTGTAGTTCTAATATACAGGCAAAAAGAAATCAGATAAGGCACAGCAGTGGATAAGAGATTATCAGTGGTCAGGAGAATGGATAGTAAGTAGAAGGTACTCATACAGATGAGAGCTGTAGTCAGCTGAAACTGATAGGGAAAGATTAATCCAGCTGAGGAAATTAGTTTTTGGTCAGTAGAAAGCAATTGAAATGCTACATATTATTTCCAGCAGGCTCAGTGGCAAAACTGAAAACCAAGAACTCTTGGTGCAGGACCTGAGAAAAAACATTCTCCAGGTAGCAGAAACATGGTAGAAGAGCAGCCATGGCAGGAACACTGGTATGAAAAGATTTGCTTTGCTCAGAACTGACACAAATAAAGATATAAGATGATTCTATTTTAAGGATATGAAGGACTTCAGGAAATAAGAAAGATATGAGAGGCATAAAGCACAATCTTTTGGAATCAAAGTCATGTTGGGACACATGATAAAAGAGGAATTACAAGCATAATACTGGGAAGTTTTAGGTCAGAGAGACAAGCAGAGAGAGCTTTATGGTATTCCTAAAGGGAAAAAAAAGTAACTCCAGCAATAATATATCTATGAGAATCTCCAGTTACTAGATATAGACTGAGAAATAAATGAAGCAAACATCACAGAGTCATTTAATCCTGGATATGGCAGTTGAGAGATTAACTCAAAAAATTAACATACAGAAGAGGAAATATTTTAAACTTCATTTCAGTAAGTACTTTAACTACACATGGTGTTAAAAATACCCAGAGCTGCAAATTGTAAATTAAATGGTAAATATGTAGAAATAATAAAGTACATAATTTTGAAATAGAAGACTTGGGGCAAAAAAAGTACAACAAAGTAAAAGAAAAAACTGAAACCAGAAACAAATTAGAGAAGATGTAGCAAACTGCTGAGGGACAGTAGTGTGACAGAAGCCAAGAACTGATTTCAGTTGAATGTATGAAAAATACTCAGGATCTAAATCTCAGGAAAAAACAGAGCAATCTCTAGAGAAAAAAACCTACACTTACAGCATGAACACCTTGGGATAGAGATATATATAGCACCTGAAATGAGAGGGGAAATGGAGGAATGATCAGCAGAGTACGTCAGACTAGAAGTGAAGAAGCACAGAGAAGTATTAAAACAAGCTTTGTCTTTGGGATAGAACATGCAGTCGACTAAATAAAGATTATATTTGACAGCAGAGCTAATGCATGATTCCTAAGCTGAGTTAATATTTAGCTTCAGTGTAGTGTTTGTTACAGACAGTGCTGGCCATTCAGACATACACATGAACATGGAAGTGGAGTTTACTGCTGCAAAGTGCATGCCAGTTGAGAAGTCTGGATAATTCTAGCCCAGAAAAGTTAGTACAAGATTGTGGGGATGTCTTAATTAATTATGGGGAAGTTCTTAGTAAATAAATGAAAATGTGAGGATGAAATCAAGTGGCATTACAAAATAATGAAATGCATTCATCATGAATAAGAACAGCTCAATTAAAAAAAAAAAGAAAGAAAAAGGCAGTTCTCTCTGAAGTTAATGCAAGGCTGGTGAATACTTGTCTAACAAAGAATGCCAAAGATTCACAGAAATTCTCAGACTCCCTTGACACCAAATCATAGCGCCTATCTCAATTCAACAAGATGCTTGAGTCCCTTCCCTATAATTAATGTCTACTTTGCCAACTTTTTGCTGGCTTCCTCGCAAACCAATTCACACCGTACTTAGTCCAAAGGAGATGGTCCAGCTATGCACTTGGCATTGGTATCTGGAGATTAAAAGCTTGTTACACACTTCTGAAAAAATATCTTTGTAGGTGAAGATTCATTCACAAGTTCTGTATCTGACCTTATTAGCAGATTTTTGTCATTTTCAACAACCACAACATTAGATTAAAACTTATGCATATACCAAGTTTAAAATATGAAAGAGTAATGTTCATTCTTATCAAGACATTTCCTCTCACTGACACCCAGGAGATGAGGAAATGTATTCATATTCAAAGCTACTCATGTCAGTCCTCACATAATCCCGAGGAACCTTTCCTTCAGGGAGCACGAAGGGTATGTGGCTGTTGTATTCTCATTGCCAAATTCCCTGCTGCTTCCACTTAAGTAGAAAAGTTTCAGCAGTTACTCTGTGCTATGAAATTTGCATTGCTTTTGCTACATAACCTTTTTCTGGCTGACAGCTGCCTGACTGCTGTAGTTGAGAAGATAGATAGTGGGACAGGCTGACCCAATCAGATCATATGTAGAGCCAGAGTTCAAGGAGGTTTGGAGTTTGTTATCAGAAGAAAGGTTCAGCCAAACTTGGTTCTGCTCCTGTCAGTCAGATTCCTTTCCCAAATTAAAATGTAGTTTCTGGCAGAGACTGCAAACGTGAGAGAATTATACTGGTAGAAAAGGCATTCTTCATGGGAAGATTTAATTCATTACCTCTAATAACCAGGATTTTGCTGGTTTACTTTTCTCTCAATTTTATTTTTCTTTTTGTGTTTGTGTAAAAACAATCAATTAATCTGGATAGTTTATGCATTAATAGGTTAGTACAATGGGAGAATTAGAAAAACAGACATAAATTATATGTTGAGTTAGACATTAATTTATCTCAATGTAATTGGAACTGCACAAGATAGTGAAGTGGTAAAAGGGTCATTCCAATTCTTAGATGTCCTGATGTCCTGAACCTGGGAGTACAGCTCTCATCTAATTAAACAAACTTTTCTCAGTGAATGAAAACAATATGGAATTAGACCTTCATGTCCTCTACCATGTCCTTTAAATCTCCTGAACTTATTCCCAAAGGTGCCAGGCATTATTCCCAAAGGTGAGGTAGGTTAATGAAGGTGGAAACCTCCTGCTCTTCAGGACACCTCTGAAACTGCATGCTCTAAAATGTGTGTTTGTGTAATACTATCTATTTGTAAAATAATAGTAAGAAGCATAGTATTATTGGGAAATTCAAGTGAATCAGGGATGTTGCATCATGCCCTATATTTCCACTGGAGCTTGTAAAATGGTGCTTCTTTAGCCTGGTTTCTCACCTTCATTTCCAATCTGGGCCCTGTTATATCAGAGTTCAAGGAAAATATGTTCGTGAAAAGAGTTAGTATAGTATTTTGCTTGTCAACACCACCTTCCAATGGTAATCAAAGAGTTGCAGAGAATAGATTTAAAACTAGAAATTCAAGACTGTTCCCAAGTGCTGAGCTGGTACAGTGAAAAAACCCAGCAGCTGAATATTCTCACTATTTGGCCAAGGTAACTATGAAAAGTAATTAAGTGTTTTCAAATGAGCAGCAAATAAAGCAGGATTAAAAGTATTACTATATCTTCCGTATCTCATCAAACCTAGTTTTTTATGTTCCATATGAAATTAGTAATAAAGTGAAAAGTATTCCACAGAAATTAAAGATTTTCCTGATCCCCTACATTCAGAGAGAGTAGCATAGAAACTGTTGCAGAATTATTAAGGCAAGATAGTAATAGCCAGAATTTCCACCTTATCAACCCTGCCTGAAAGGCAGATGTAATTGGGATAGAGCTGAAAATTTCCTGGCTCTATCTGGCTGGATTTTTTGTTTGAAATATTTTGTTTTATAAATCAATAACAGTAAGCCCTGAGGACAGGGACTGAAACTCTGGCACTGGTGAGAACATTATTCATCTTCCTCAGCTGGTTATTCAGCCCACTGGCATACAATCTTACATTGAAAGTGATAGCCATGCCTAGTAGGAATGGATGATAACTTATCTAAAGGCCATATCTATTGGGTCTGGATTATTATATTGCAGGTAAAAGGAGTTTTCCAATTGACTGAAGTAAAATGGAGACTTGGCACTGAGTGAGATTACTTATGAGTAGGATAAAGTAACTTCAGGTTTTAAAGCTACATCAGAGATATAGTAAATGCATCTTTTATTATTAGATGCTGAAACTCATCCATGTGTATCAAGTCAGCACAAAGCTTTTATACAACTCTCTGTAGTTTAGAGATTCCACTGCTGGAAAAATGTTATAATAATTTTAAAAAGTAGATAGGTTGTTACAACCTTAATATCTTTTCTTCAAAGGAGAAATCAGCTCTTCCCCCAAAAGAAGTCTTATCAACTCTAGAAAAGAAGCTAGTGAGGATCTCACACCCATCTGTCAATATGTGAAAGAAAATGTGAATGAATCCTCTGAAAATGCACTTCTATGTATATCTAGTTCAGTCAATATTCATTTAGTTGTATTTCTCTTCATTGTTCTTACTTAATGTATTGCAAGACAAAAGGGTTAGGAGAGAGAAAAGGCTTTAAGAATGACAGATACTCCCCACAACATACAGTAGAAGGAGACCTATAGGTGCTGGTTATTCACTCTTGCCCCCAGTCCTAAAACATCTACCTTAATTTTCAAGCTCTTCAAAAGAGAAAATTTTCTTTCCAAGTGTGTTCAGAAAATACTTGACATCACTATCTATACCATTATAAAAACATCCATCATAAACAGTTATTCTATGAATGTTATTTCCTCTGACCAACCTGAAAAATTCTTCTAACGCCTTACACTTGTATCTGTCATCTTACATCTATTCATTTGAATCTGACAAAGCTAAATGTGCTCTGCTCTTTTCATCTTTCCTTTAGCATCTTCTTGTAGTCTTTTATGTTCCTCCCTGTGCTCTCTTAGATGTGTCAACATTAGTGCTCCCAGAAAAGGGAAGACTTCAGGATGATCTGATAGATAGTTCTGAATCAGGAATTGGTTTGACAAAGTAACACAAGCTGGCCTGCACAACCTGGCACACTGTGCCTGGTGAGGCAAATGGCAGAAATCATCTTAGGAGACAGCCAGGCAATTTTATGTTGAGAGAAAATTGAAGGAGACAGTGACATATCACAGAGTAAAGGGAAAGATAAGCTTAAGAGGGAAAGACTATTTGGGATAAGTTGGCTTTCCTGGTGTAAATAATTCTTAAGCTTCTGAGACATCCAACTTCAGCAGCTGATGTTTTATGTTAACACTGAGGCAAAAAGTTTGCTAATAAAATCACATTTGATTTCATTTAGAAGGAGTACAGAGTTGTTTTAGGAGTTCAGGGCAGGTTAAATGTGACACATCTGAGATTTAATATTTGAAAAACTAGCTTTTCTAGCTAGAGATTCTGCAGATTTAATGTGCTTGATAAATCACTGTCGTTGCTACAATGGGACTGACATAGCAGGTATAGTAATAGAAGCCCAAAGGAAACACAACACGGTGAAGATGAATGATATCAAGCAATAGCTTTAATGGAAAGCAACTTGGACAGAAATGCCTTGAGCTGCTGTTTTTTATCATGCCTTTTACATTGTTGCATTGATTCAACAGTAATTTTGAAACTGATATGTAAGTGTATTTTATATACTGCAAAAATTTAGAAATATAAGTGTATATGGTATATATAGCATACATTATTGAAGGTGACTTTGTTTTGTTTGCCTGAAACAGCACAAAATACGTGAAAACAAAGTGCAAAAGACTGCTTGAGTTTTAAACCCTGTATAGATTTGGACATTTCCACAACATTTATCAAATTTTAAGCAAATAATGTAAACTCTACAATAATGTAGAGTGCAAGCAAAACTTAGGAAGAATGTTATGGTATGGACTATGGAATGAGGTTTTTGAAGTGTTTTTGCATTCAAATGCAAATGACTGCATTTGTACTGGAGCAAAGTTTAGTTACCAGAAAACCATCGAAGGCAGAATTTAGGGGAGGTATTTGCACCACATTGAAAATTAAATTATAAAACTAAAATCTTATAGCCTTTGCCCAGACATTATCATTGATGTTTCTAGCATAAAACGAGAAGCCATCTTGAATTTGCAAGTTATGAGTGATAATTTTCTCAGCACAGTTGGCATTGTACAGCACTGCAGTGTGTCATACACAGAAAAACAATGATGCAGTCACTGACAAAGAAGCAAAGGTATGGGATCAAAAGTCCATCTCAGGATGCATGGGGTGGGTGCGGGGAAGAATTGGCAGAACAAAACTGAGAAAAACTCACCTGATAAGTGGGTGGAGATAAAAATAGTTTAATAAATGAAGGGAAAGCCAAAAAGAACCCTAGTAATAAAAAGGCAATCACTTAGCTCCTCAGAAGCAGACCAGTGCCCAGTCAGTCTCTGGACAGCATCCACCTTGCAAAGTCTGCCCTACCACTTTTAATTATGCATAGGATGTCATATGGCATGGATCAACCCTTCTGTCAACTCAGGACAGCTGTTCTGATTGTGTCCACTCCCAGCCTCCTCCTCCCAGCCTCCTTGTTGTGAGGGGCAGAGTGAAAAACAGAGAAAGCCTTGACACTGTGCAAGTCCTGTTCAGCAGCAGTTCCAACATCAGTGTGTGAGCACCAGCACTTTAGTCACAAATCAAAACCACAGGAGCACAGTGACTGCTGTAGAGAAAGTTAACTCCATCCCCACCAGACAAGCTCAGTGAGTAAAGGCATTATGGACTGAAACTTAATTTTAATCTTCATCCCTGCCTGTCAGGGAATTATTTGTCGTGGGGTATGATCCTGCTGCCTTTTGAGTAAGTGCAAGAAGACTCTAGAGGGCAGTAAAAGTAGAGCTAGATATTTATTGTATCTTGGAAAATCTAGGTACAATATTCAAGTCATACCTGATTAGATGTCTTTGGAGCTGAATAAAGTATGAGAGTTAATTAAACTGAAAGGTGGGATTTATGGAACATGGCTGGTGTGGTCTTTATGCTTCTCTGACATCCAGATTCAAGTCCAGGGATCTGGAACTTTTTTGTCAAGATAATGCTTTATTTTGGCAGTTCTATTCAAGGATGGAATGATATTTTATATCTTCCAGCACACCTAAACTTCTGCAATATTGATCAATATTGAAACAATAATATATAAGACTGTCACATAGCCATTCACTAGATTATTTGTATAAATGCAAATATAAACTATACCATTCCCAAAGAGTGGTAGTTCACACCAGCACTCACTTTACTTCCTTGGACTGAAAACAATTCAGGTGAAAACAAACAAACTAATCAAACTTCTACCACTATTTGATTTTACATTCATTTTCCTTTCACCACAAGAGCCTCAAAAGTGGATGCTGTTTGCCTACACTTGAAATATGCTAATTTCTTTTCCTGTGCATGTAGACTTAATTCATGATCAGCATTTATTGCCAGTTTCAGTTGTCCATGCAGTAGTGCCTCAGTCATTCCTATCCAGGTTCTTCTCTCTGTCCTTCCAGCTATTCCTTTTTCTGAAGACTCCAAAGATCTTTGTCAGGAGTAAATAATCAGATGTTGTTTTAATTTTATTAAATGCAAAATCTGTGGTTTCTGCCTTCTAGTCTGTGTCAGCTGCACCACTTAAATTAAATTTACATCCCCAAATGGATAAAAGATTAAAAAAACCTCACAGCAGCTTGAAAAAATTTATAAAATTTGTGTCACAGCAAGAAAGTGAAAGTTGTAGTGTTTTCCCTTCTTTAAGGGATTCATAGAGGAGTGAATGGTAAACATTCTTATTGGTGTAATGTCATTGGAGGTAATTTATTTTGCAGGATTATGTCCTTCTGTATCATTCTACACAACTACTTCCCCCACCACTTTTCCTAGAGGTTTTAAAAAGCAATATATCCTTATTAATAAGCTTAAAAAATGACAATATAATTTTGGTTTGTGGAGAAAAATCTCCTTGAATATGTTAGATTTGTCATTGCTGAAAACAGGGGCAGCATAAATCCTGTGTAGACTCTGTAGCTGTGGTAAGCAACCCCAGACTGGGAAACAACTTTACCTAATGGAAATGTAAACATAACTAAACTAAACATAACTAAACTAAACTAAACATAACTAAAAATAACTAATTGATCCAAGGGGATTCCTGTGTCATTAAATACACAGTCAAGTTTGTATGTAACAAACATCTTCCCCAAACTGAAAATAAGACTGGATCCACAGCAGAATTGCTGGCCTCAGTGCTAGGTAGTTGACTTGGATTTTTTGTCACAATAGATGCATTGGATGACTCATTTTCAATATTCATCACCAAAATAAATCAGAATTAACTGAAGAACATAGTTGGTTGCATTGACACTTAGATATTGACACAATCACTGTCTCTCGAAATTCACAAGGCTGATGTACATAGGCAAATAGAAGTAACTATTTTTGCACAGTCATCTACCATATTTTTCTATGATTGAAATTCATAACAGAATTTGAACATCAAACTCTTTGAAAAATGCTTTTATAATTTATGCATGCAGCTATAGTCATTGGCAATGTCAGTTGGCACTTGTCAGAAAAGCCATGCTCTTAGTAATAGCATTTCTGTCTTTTGGGAAACTTTCTGATTTTTTTTTCTTAGTTGAAGGGATATTTGTAGAATAAGAGATTAAAAGGAGCATAAAAATCCTGAACAATAGCAGAGCTTATACAATTCTTAGGTACTATCATATTTTCCTTTTCCAGTAATTGCCAATTAGCAGAAACAGTAATCTCCTGTGAAACTTACTGATCATCTTCATTATGTTCTTCAAACAGGTAATGATCTTATTTTATAAGGTTAGGACCTGTATTTTCTCATATAGACTGTTACCCTAGGTAGAAAAGGCCATGCAAAAGAAATGCTGATGGCATTCCTTATATGGATAATGAAGGATAATGAAGTCAGATATTACTTGAAAAATATCAGGCGACACTAGCTCTTTCAGTTTAAATGAGAAGTGCATAATGGCTGTCACTATAAATACTTCTGTGATCTGGATAAACATTAAATAAATCATACAGTGCTATGCATGGCTCCAGATTTCCTCCAGCCTTTTTCACAAAAAGTACTCTCATTTGTTCCTGCATGCTCTACTCATGACAAAGATCAGCGTTGCAAAATAGAATGTAAATAAAGGTAGGGCTAGAAATATGGGACTCAGTAGAAAATTAAGTGAGAGAGACTGGTGATATATATGGGAGAATGACATTTTTGATGATGTGCTCTTTTCCTGTCCCTAGGTTCATTCTGGAGACAGGAGCTCTTTCTGGTGTGCTTCCAGAAACAGTATCAATGAAACTCCACGTGGAGTAGACTGGCTCTAGAGTAGCACCTCTCCCCCTTACAAATACTGATAATCTGCAGTGTCTCAGACCCATCCTGGATCTCAGTCTAGGCTCACCCCAGATTTGCATCCCTGTGCTCATAAAGATGTGAATCCAGGGGAAGCAGAAAGACAGGAGCATTTCTCTCTGGCTGTAGGATGTTCTGTGGGAGGCACTATTCCATATGATTACTCCATGACAGTGTAGAAGTTACACAACACAGTGGAAGTCACAGACTTTTGCAAAGTCAGGATACAACCCCTATGAAAGGTGGTTTCTCCTTGGCTCCTGTCAACCCTGCAGCTCAGAATGAACAAGGGTGCCTTAGCTGCCAAGATGCCAGGCTTTTTCTGCTACAAAAGATGCTTTATGCCTGAGTCCTTCTGAACAGGGACTGAAAACATTTTGAAAGCTTGAATTACATCTCAGAAGATATTTCTTCATTCAAGCAGATCACAAAAGGAAGCAGGAGAAAAGTACTTGGAAGAAGTTTTTTTGGATGTCTGAACAGATGAAAGAGCTACGACCCAAGCAAGACAGCAGGATACATTAGATGCTTTTCCCTTCCTGGGTCACATGCTGGCACAACAGTGAGCACACATCATCTTGAGAAGTGATGAAATTTCTAATAAACCAGATTTCTTTGTACTTGTTCTCTCCACATTTTCAGAAGGTAAATTACCTTTTAATTTTTTTTGTCTGGCTCATTTTTTGATTTCTCACTTCCCTCAGAGCTAGCTAGAAATTATTCTAGAAACATTTCCAGTATGCCCACAACCTTCTGTTGATTCTCAATTACATTGTTTCTCTCTAATGACATTTACCCACACAGAAACTGGTATAGTATTGACTTTAAAGATATTTTCCCCACTTTCTCTTCCTAGGATGAAAAGCTCAATTTTTAAGGAAGCTTGTTGACTAGACTATCCTTGAAGGTGGAAAGTCCTTCCTACTGCACATTTCTGCCTTTTTTACATCTCTCTAGCTGTCTCTCTCCACCTTGACCCCGATATTAAATCAAAATGACTAAATATGTAATGCAAATCATCAATTCATTGACATGTTTTATATTTGCCATACAAGTATGACATTCAGCCTTGACAGCGGTCTTGGACTGGGATGATTTTAGAAAGGATGTTTAGAAACTTTGACCTATAGACTATAAAACTGCAAAACATGGGCACTGGTTTTATTTGTTTTCCATTGCAAAACCCTTGTGGTACCTTAGACGCTGTTAAAATAATAGCACATCATCTCCTGGCTCTCTTCTGTCTTAGGCCAGAGCATTTGCTTTTTATATAAATAATATAAATAAAAATAAAATATAAAAATAGATATAGTTCATAATTGCTTTAACTTTGGAATTATATATACTGCGCATATATATATGCACATATATAGAAAAGCATAAACTATTTCCATTATATTTGACATCTTCTGCATCTGCCCATAACCAGACACCAGCTTTTCCTATTTACTCTAACAAAATTCTGAAGAATTTTAAAAGTATAAAAAAAATCTTACCTCTCCCTTAAAAATGAGTATGAGCTGTATTTCAATGTATGTGAGAGAACAAAGATTGGCTGTCCCCTCAAGGCATTTGGTAAGATAAGAAATAACCTTAAGGCAACATTGTGACTTTTGCAACTATTGCTGTTTTGGAGATGTAGGGTAACGAAGTCCACTCCTTCAGTTTTAGCTGCCAGGGGCAATCTGCCCACAGAAGACAGAGCTTATGTTTCACATTTCTTGTCTTTCATGAATAATGCTAGAAGTAAGAATTATTTGACATATTAAACGAAATCTCATACAAATCCCTATTTGTATCATACAAATTATGATAGGCTCATAATTTTAAACTCTTTTTTTTTCTTTTTAAATAGGTAAGGAATATTAAGTTAATCACTTAAATATTGAGACATAAGGCTGTTTTCAAACTTGTTACAGAAAGGAGGATGCAGTGTCCTCCAATTCCACCACACCAACTGGGTTATGGGGAAAATTAGGTGGTCTTAGCAGCACCATGAGCTCTGCAGATGTAAAACTATCATTAAAAAAAGAGAAAGCCTGACCAAGTAGCTAACCTTCGGAAAAAGTATAAAAAATTACTGTCTTACTAGGGAAGTATTTCAAGGTTAGATCCCACAGCACTCTCAAATAAGATCCTGCTGTAAGGCAATTATGAGCCTGGAACCTGACCAAATCTAACACTGCATACAATGCACATGGAAATTAAAATAGCTGGGTTAAAAATTTGGGTTAATCTTACTAAATTTATTTCTAGGATGAAGAGGCAAATAGTTTGAAATATAAAAGTACATTGGGACTGAAATAAAAATCTGTAACTATAAAGCATAGAAGTTCTTTCTTATTCTGCTAGCAAATGCATTCCAATACTTCCAATACAGCTGAAACCAAAATCGTGGTAGAATTCATTGACAAGACTTATTCTCAGGGTTGACAACGGAGTAAAATTGTGCCTAGAAAACAACATTCACCATCACAGGCTCCCTGGGCAAACTGTCTATGGATTTCTGAGGCTATGAGAAGTACTGAAAGTGAGGTGGCATTAAATTCCTTCTCTGCATCATTGTGAGCCCTCTGTAGTAGGAAGCTGGCCCAATGTTTTCAAAGAATGTGTAGTAAATATTCCTAACTCTCTCTACAAGGCTTATTGTATCACTTATCACCTGCCACTAGTTTCCTGCTTGAGAATCACAACACTATGTAGTTTGGGTGTAGCCTGCTAATTACTTTTACTCATTCTTCCAAGTCTTAAAATAAATCCAAATGAGATTATGCGGCTCAATAAATTCCCAAAATATTCACTGAAGCAGGAAATGTAATCTCATGGAATCCTGATTCTAGAGACTTTTAAAAAAGAGTGGATGCTGTGCATACCTATTGAGGCTCTAAGACACAAAGACAAAAAGAATTTGCTTGCATCTCATTTATCAGGATTTGTTCCTTGTTTTTTATTGCTGGTGTATAAATGTGACAATAGCATGAATTATTTCTGCAGACACAGATAACCACTAAAACTTATATTCCAATAAATTCATATAATATTGCAGACAAGGCACAAAATTCTATTATTAGTTATGTCACAGCTTATTTGACATACAGCAAACATCCTTTCAGGAGCACCAAAAAATTAAATGTCTTAAAAATACTGGCTACCTGTTCTGTCATGATGAGCTGAGCAACTATGCTGCATTCTAAATTACTAGAAGTACATGATTAGGCAATGCTGATTACAAATACTGAGTTCAAGGATTTTCTGGACCAGAGCAGTAGTCCAAATTTAACTTAAGCTGTTGTCTGCCAGTTAAGTTTAGCTATGAAAAGAGGAAACTTAGTAAGCTTAGCTTACACCAAAATAGAATTTCAGCATAAAGAATGAGAAGGGATATTGCTCAGTTAGTGCCTCATGAGAGGCATAATCAAGAAGTATGAGTCTCTGTACTCTTTCCAAAGGCACCGAAATTGCATCATATTTGTGTGCATATTTGTCCATATCTATACATGATGCAGGCATTTGTGTGAGAGGTCATCAGTCTGGAATAAATTGACTCACATAATGCCAATACAAGTATTTTGCAACCCAGGACCACAGGGGATTAAAGAACAGAAATCTGTGCATGTGGAACTTCTGAATACCTGCAGTNTCCCTTCCCTTCCCTTCCCTTCCCTTCCCTTCCCTTTTTCTGAATTATGCACAGCATCAAAACACATTTAAATCTCCAAAGGACACACACAAGAAAAAAAATGCAATACATTTTGATGAACTTAGGATACAACATAATAATGTCTTAGTTCCCTCTATCAAAAAGAAAGTCAAAACCATAATTGGATAAAAATTCTCACAGTGTCAAAATTTTGACATTTGAGGCACTATTTTTTGTCTGATAATGCAAAGTGCTGCTTTCTCTTCACAGTGGTAAATTTAAAATTATCTCATTTGCTACTGTCTGTTTGAACTTTTCGTTTCTCACCTTTCATGTCAATCAGAGAATGTAGAAAGGGAAATAACTTCCTGGTGATTGGACACACATAGCTTTAATCATCTGTCAGCTCGTGTAAATCAGCAGAAAGAACTGTCAAATACTTAGTTCAAAAACTATAACCAAAGTGTCTGAAGCTAGCCAGGTTTCTCTGATTGCTTGATTTAATAAAAAAAAAATTTAAAAAAGATTAAAAGTGAAAGTAAAGTACACTGGGTATCCAAAAATGTTAAATATGTAGGGGATCGTTATATTGATCCTAGATGCAAAAGAATATCTATAACATAATGGTTAATTGGTCTTTGGAGAACATAATGTGTACAGAAATCTGATTAAATGGAGAATATAACAAATTATTCCCTCTACCTAGGGTTTTTGAATGTAGACACCGTCAGTCCCATAAGCTGGATTCTCACACTGGATACCCTCTCTGAGGCCACCTGAAGCCACCCATTTCCATCCTCCTACCTCCAAATCTAGCACAAGAATTAAACAGAAACAGTGCTTGAGATAGATGAGGTCTTCTGAGTACTCACTACTGTTACCTCCATAAATACATCTCTCTTTAAAACATGGTCAGGAAACCAGGTGAGGGAGTGGTCACGTGCCACACCTTGCTGCTGACACTTCCTGGCTCTTCTTGGATTTTGTCATCTTGCTTGCTCCATATTGGCTGCAGAGCTCAGCCGATGCTGATAACAACCGGCTGGGTCAGGGAGCAGTTTTTCTCTGTTGCTGAGCTATTGACAGCAGTGGCTTATTTTATTTTGGCAGCTCCTTCCCTTCTCAAGGCCTTTTTTCTTCTCTTGCTTATGCAACATTTATGTCCTTTTCAGATTCTATAAATATTTGCTCATATTTTTGTTTACATAGATTTTTGTGCCAAGTGTTTATGAAGTTAGATTTGTTGCCTCTTTTTAGTCTGTAATATATCAGTGCCATTGTTAAAGGAACTCAAATAGTTTTCCTAAGGGACCTATAATTTTTAAAAAGTTTTTCATTCATTCCAGGAAATTAATTTCAACTCAAAAGGCAATTAAATGAATCCTGACAATGCAATTAAACCTTTTTCTTTGATGGGTAAATCCCAAGGAATCTGATGAGAAGCAAATAAAGGTAGTTATGAATTGTAGCTCCATTCTCTTTACAGAATAAAAAGAATGTAAATTAAGAGCCAGATATAGTCAGGAGCAAAACATCTTACAACATCATCAGAAGAGAAATTTATCTACATTCTTCATGTACATTCATAGCTTTCCCTGCATTGCTTTACTGTTCCTCCATGGATCAGTGGAAACATTAGAACTGATTTCTCCTCTTGAGGCATTGACAGAAGTAGTAATGAGATGCAATTCTGATAATATCAGTGACTGACAAAACAGAAAAAACAAGGAAGTGTGATAGAGATAGGGCCAAGTGCTCTTTTGTGTGGAAGTTCCCAAGGTCCCTTACAAGTGATGCATGCAGACCTTATTCTGTCTGTCAAACAAGCACAGAGACCTTCAGGATCTAGCAGAGTTTAAATAAGACAATGTAACAATTTCGCGGGATGCAGACAAAGGGAAGCAGATGGTTTGTTCAGTCAGAACATTTATATGCTTAGAAAATAAACATCTGGAAAGTTTATACTTTAAAAGGTTCAAAGGGTGAAATGAGTGGCAGAATGTAGTTGAGGTTCATTGCATTGTTATTATTTCAGAGCAATCAGGATGACAAATTCTAAATCCCTGGAACTTTATTGTAAACACTTAGTCATAGATATTTTCATATACACCAAAATGTGCTCACATACCTCATGCACTGATTTTTGCGGCACTCTGAGGAAAAAGGAAGAACACTGCAGCTATTTCCCCAACACAGTGCATGTCTCCAATCCTGACTGAGTGCAACCACGATAGCAACAGGTAAAAATAAATGTGAAACAAAGCATTTTGTGGGGAAAAAGATATCTGTCGTCAGTGANCTCTGTACTCTTTCCAAAGGCACCGAAATTGCATCATATTTGTGTGCATATTTGTCCATATCTATACATGATGCAGGCATTTGTGTGAGAGGTCATCAGTCTGGAATAAATTGACTCACATAATGCCAATACAAGTATTTTGCAACCCAGGACCACAGGGGATTAAAGAACAGAAATCTGTGCATGTGGAACTTCTGAATACCTGCAGTGATGAGGGACTAGATACAGCAGTCTCCATTTCTGCAAGGTGTCTGTCTTCTTGTCTAATGCATTCCCAGGATTTCAGCTGCAGTTCCTGCTTCAGTAGTCCTCAACAAGTTACAAGAACAAATACACTCACTTCTGATTTTATACTGTTTTTCTATCATCATCTTTTAGTCATCTTTTTAACTGTAATTGTTATTACAGNTAGAGAAGCTGTTGCTGTGCAAACAGCGACCAGAGGGGACAAAAGTCAAAAGGCAGAGACTCCTGGCAATAGAGTTCTACTACATCAATCTCTACCAAACAATTATAGAGATTATTATTTTAAAACAATATTGATAAGACACAAACGCAGACACTATTCCACATTCTATCAGCATGTGAGGAGATTTTTAGAATCAACTGTTTTAGAATTAAACTGTTCGAGTTTCTTTATGAAATGATCAGCAATTTTGCTCAAAGTTAACACACAGAATGGAAGAAGGAAGATTAATCCCAACAGTAACATACATTTTATAAATGTGTAGCTTAACTAAGCAGAAAAAATTATCAACAAGCATTTATGGAAACATTAAAAATACATAAATAATCAAAATCTATTTACAATTTACAGCTAATTTCCTTGAAATATTTACACGAATTGTAATTCTGTCTAGCAGTCAAATTTTGGAAGGGTATTTTTTCCATAAAATATTTATGTGTAATTGCAAATGGTGGATAATTTTATCAATCATTACAGCTTATTAGACACAGTTAAGTAACACTGCCACTGAATTCAGTAGATTTGATATGATTCTAAGATATTGATTAGACTCTAGCAGTTAATGACTTAATATGGAGAGGGTTCCATTTATTTGGGGTTTTTTATCTTGTTTATTTTATTTCACTTCATTTCACTTTATTGTCGCTTCTCTCTTCCTCTTCCTCTTCCTCTTCTCTATTTAACTGATCAATAGTTCCAAGCAGGCTCAGATTTTGGCATCTAAAACCTTCCATTTTCCCTGGCCATATTACATCTTACCAGTTAAATGGGCAAACCACAACTGTGACTTGCACATTTCTCTAGGATAGGTGCTGCTACTTTTAATTTATTTTCTTGATTGTAGTGGTTTTAAAATTGCCAATT
>VWYI01043847.1:195-54772 GCA_013399455.1 Anthoscopus minutus | reverse complement strand
CATATGTTGTTTTTCTTTAGGTTTCAACTAGACCAATTTAACCATAAAAGACAGGTTTTCTACCTCCTGGAAAACAGCAACATATTTACATACTGTAATATCATTTAGATTGATGACAACCAGCAAAAAAAGTTCTCTTCCTTTGAGAGAAGCCTGATAGTGAAAAAGTTATTAGCATCTTGATACTCCCCTATTTCCACACAGAACTTTGTCCATGACCAAGTAGTNTCCCCTATTTCCACACAGAACTTTGTCCATGACCAAGTAGTACTGATTGACTTGAAATCCAGAACTTAAAATTCCACTTAACAAGGATAATAGGTAAAATAGGTATTAATAAATGTATATACCAGATAACATATATTCATGATATATACTTAAAAGCTAGAAGACTGTCTTAGACACATGACAAAACAAAGCTGTAACAAGAAGTCTTGAACACATCTCACATCTGATTCATCGGTAGAGTTCAATGTCAATGACAAGCTCTATAATGGGAACTAAAATACTTGCAAACGTAAAATACAGAAGGAGTCTATTTTCAAAATGAAGTATTATGCCTTAAAAAAAAACCTAACCACACATTTAAAATCATTTATCCTCAATTTATATATAAGAAGCTAATTTCCTCTTGATCTTTTAAGAAAGTGCCCTTACACACTCTGGAGAATTATCTGACATCTCAGTTTTCGTAACAAAAGCTTACAGGCACTGAGGGACTTTGTTTGGGAAGAGCTCTAACCATTCTAAAATGTCTCTTGAGATCTCTCTAGTGTGTTTCTTAGCAGTGGTGATTGAATAAAATGCTGCCCAGAGGAGGCTGAACTGCAAGTGTTCCTTTAAAAACCAATGGAGCCGAAAATCGTTGTTGCTTAGTTCACCACATGCTCTTTTACCCTTCTTCTGCTAAACTGTACCACAGCCATGTTTTTTATCTACTACCCTCTTTGGCAAGCTCTTCAGCCTGAAATACCTTTGGTACAAAAAGCAGGAAAGAGGACAAACATGTATCAGTACTCCTTCATTGTCATTAAGCATTTGAACCACATTAACAAGGAAAGTAACATTTNAAGCATTTGAACCACAATAACAAGGAAAGTAACATTTGAATTTCTGTACCCTATAAATGCAAACACTGTTTAAAATGTATCCCAAGTCTCCCTGCCAAGGCATTCAATCCAAAACTTAGGAGACTACTAATATTAAATATAAACCTATATACCAAGCCGAAGATTAAAGTCTATACCTTCATCTTAATACCCATGAGCTCTTGTGTACTAAGAGAGACCCTTCCACATCAGTAATGCAAGACAGAAAAAGGGCCCAAAGGTTTTTATTGCTTCTCTATTTCCTGTATTTTTGTATTCATTTGCTATAAGTGACAACAAAACTCCAGTTATTTTGGGATATATATATTATATTAAGGCTTTTAAAATATTTATATATCCCCCACCCAGAATCCTGAATTTCTAAGCAACTGATCTGGAATCTTCAAAGTAGGAAAACCCCAAGAAGTTCCTACGATTACCTTCAACTTACGTCCTAACAAAAAACTCACAAAAATAAACTCACAAAGTGTTTTCTAAGAGATCAAAACAGATTAGGGGAGACCTTTAAATTATGATGAATTACTGCTGCATGGACCAGGTATTGGGTTAAAGGCCAAATAAATTTGATTTGGTTATATTCTGTAAGCCCACAAATGTGTGTGTATATACACACACATGTATATGTTTTAGAAGTCTATTTTGGTTCCAAGTCTCATTTGCTATAAACCACTGAAAACTTTATATTCATGCCCCATTGTCCCTGAATAGCAAAAATTATTTAAAATATAATCTCTGTTTTTGAGAAATTCCAGGCCTTCTTAGATAATCTATCATAAAAATGTAGTTTGGAAGACACCAAATGTCTCCAGTTTTATCAATGCTAAAGTGACTATTAAGCTAAAGTGACTATTAAGCATTTAAACTGCAGAGCAACAGAACTGTTTTAAGACAAAAAGATCTTGCTCAAACAACAGGTATCTATACACTATACACAAAAATATTTTCACTGGTTTCAGTGGTATTGTTAAAATAAAAGGTGAATCAGAACTTATACGACTGCAATCACAGAATCAAATTCAAATAATATCAACAGTATTTAAATAAAAACAGTATCAGTTTTTATTTAAAATAGATCACGTGCGGAGTTATGAGAAAGGGAGAATCTTCACACAGTAAGAAATCTTGCACAGAGACATGTGTGTTTTGGTGGTGTCCTTCCAGACACAGGGTAAATCATAAGGAATCAGGCAGAGCTGGGTTTCTGTTCACCAAAGCCTGGATTCCTTGCGCAAATACTACATGAATGAGTTTTGGAAAACTTACATGTAAACCTCATGCAGGCTGAGCATGTGGGAAGGGCATTTCAAGAGTGACAATGTACACACAGTTAGCAACTGCTGTTGCTCTTTTTCTGACAATACTTGAGGATGCAGGACACAATCTAGGTCCAGGTTATAAGAGCTGTCTCCCAAAGAAAACCTAAAAATGTTCAGAGAAGTTACCATTCTTTTTTCGCTCCTTTATCTCACTGTTTCCAAATACTGTCTTTAGTCCTACTGACTGATGCAGAAGCTTCACCTGTGGTGATAAAGGTGCCCACTAGAGCTACTTCCCTTTGAAATCAGGAACAAGACAGATCCAATGGACTGACTCTAGAAGTTAGTGGTAAAAATTACTGATCAGATTAAAACCATTTAGCCCAGCTGCAGGGAGCCAGAGCAAAAGAAAGGGACAGATCTCAGAAACTCACGTTTAATAGGAGGTGACGAGGTAGCAGAACCTTTAAAAGACTCACCAGCATCCTCCAGAGACCACTGGCCTAGTTTTTAAAAATCTACAAATACTCCTGGTGACCTAGCCACTGTCAGGAGCAGGGAAAGGGCTGACTTGTTAGTCCACAGGGAATGCGACATTACCTACATGAACACACAGCTAGAGAAGGGCAAATCTGCAATAGGGCCCTCTCTGTGCCCAAATCACAAATCATTCAACAGCATCTATAATTCATCCATTTATAAGAATTTCTACGTAAAGACCAATACTCACCGGAAAGTTTTGACAAGATTTTTTAGCTCTGTGTAAACATCATCTGAGGCAATCTGAAGAGGGCCCAAAACTGCAGATAACCTGGAAGGCAAAAGACACCAGTCAATACACATTTTCCTCTCTTTCTCATTTCTTCTCAAGTAGGACTTCAACCAAAGCTTATCAGAGTTAGTAAAAGTGAAAAGAGATTGACTTTTGTGCAGCAGATCAGGCCTGTAGTTTTCATTTCAACTCTCTCAGTGCACTGTTTGGGCCAACATCTTCAATTTGCAATCGTTTGTTTATAAAAATAAGAAACTCTAGTTCAGTGTGAATGTGAAGATTTAAAAAAAGTTCTACATTCATATACTTACTAATTTCACCTTTCAGTTCTGAATAAATATTCTTACAATATGAGGATTAGAGCTACAAGCCTTAGAAATTTTTGAAGGTTTATATATACTTGGCTCAAAAATAACAATACAAAAGGAAACTGCATGTCTAAATGAGGTATTCACACATAATATACCTGCTAACCTCAGACTCACACAGATGTAACAGAAATATTAGTCCACTGTGAGCTTGATAGTTGAAATCCAGATAATAGTTATCAGAAAATTTCAAAAGAGAGAAAAAGACAGGTTTCCTCCTTACTTATTTGTGCATAAAACCGGATAGACCACACAAACTGCACATACTCTTTAACTAGTTATCAAGATTCTTAAGTGATGGAAATAACATCCTTTGTTTGTCACATTTAGGATTTTGTTTCTATTAACTTGTTAAATAGTTAAAATTCTCTTGCACTTGAATATCCAGTGATTTGTATTTATATGCATATAACTCGTAGGTCATCATTATTCTAGAAGACTGCATGTTTTACAAAAACTGAACACAGGACTCTTATGATGCTAGGCTTATTCATTGCTTTATCACAATGAAAATTATCTCTTGATTGTTACAGGATGACTGCATCAGCTCAGGAAATTCAAAACAATTGACACCTACTGACAAGACACTTGGGGGATGGTTAGATTCCATGTTTATGGCGTAGAGAAAAACAGAATTTTCTTTTTATTTTGGTGGGGATGGTGGGGTTGATTGTGAGATTTCTAAGTTGGAAAAAAAAAGCTTCTGCAAAACTTAGTTTGGCTAGGTAACACAAACTACAATGACAGAAAAGTAAATATCCTTACCAAAAAACAACAGAATTATGACCTTCAAACACTCATTTATCTGCACTGTCTTGACAGTGAGAGTATTTCCAAGGTCCTCCCAGCTTTGACAATTTAGTAATTCTAACAGCTACATCAGAAATGCCTCTTTTGTGTGACTCCAAAGTCCTTTTATGTATGTGAAGAAGGTCTGATGTTTGGAAAGTGTTAAGATCCAGTTCTGAGGGCCTTTAGTGGTTGTAGATAGGGTCATACTGATATCAGCCATCCAAACATGCATTAGAAACAGAGTTTCTCTTTTTAAGACCTATGATTAAACAATTACAAAGATTTGTTTACAAGTAACAGTATGCTTAATGTACAAGACAAATATTTGCACTCCTCTCAATCAGTTTTAAGTTTTTTTTCAGTCTAAAGTTAAGCAGTTGGTACCTAGAGACTGTGCAAAATTACACCTGCAATTGTACTACTACAGCTGACTGTTGCAGAAATAATTAAGTCCTTTATGGCATTAATGGCCTTAAGTTATGACTAGGGCCACCTAGAAAGAGCCAGGCCCATCCTTGGACAGTGTATTTGTTACTTAAAATAATGACAAATGAGCAGCTGATGTCAGACTGACATTCATCAAAGTAAAGGGTACTTACGCTTTTCTCAGTTTTTCAAGGACGATTCGCTTCCTAATCTGCATTTGTGCATTTGAATCAACAAGTGGGAAGGTGAGCTCTTCCTGTTGATCATCCTGTATCATACAAGAAACTTTACAGATATAACCTAGTTACAGTTAAAAAAAAAAGTCACAGACAATCAATAAATATTTAAACATTAAATAACTCTTATCTCTGAATAAAAAACCCCCGAACTACAGTTTAATGGGCAGACACTTGCATAATTTGATGCAACATACAGTATGCAGCTAGCAGAACCTTCTCTTTGTCCATATGAGATACTCATCCACTTACAATAGCAGAAACAAATTACTAATTCTTTGAAGGTCTGTTCAGGCTGCATACAACCTCCACACTGTTCCACTGGACACTTACATTGTCTTTGCTTGGCTGCTCCCCTGCTTGTGCTTGTGTTGCTGCCTCTTCAGCCAAGATGCACCTTCCTTTATAGAACTCTTTTACTCGGAGTTCTAGGAACTCTGTTTCTTCTTTTAACTTTTCATAACTAGGCACAGGCTTAACTATTCCACCAGAGCCTGTGAAAGGTAAAGAGTAGTTCAAACTGTTTTCAGACTCCCCTACAGCAACTGTATCAAGATCATCAGCTGTATCTAAATCATCCTCATCAAGTTCTTCAGTCTCCTGTTTGACTGATGCTATGCACTCTGCTGAGCACAAAGAAGTATAGTTTGGGCCATAGAGAAATTTTAAAGTTTCCTCAGTTCTCCATTCCAGAAGTGTTTGCCTAAGCACTTCTAGTAAACTGCCTTTGGAATTAACTGGATGCCTCAGTTCACGGTTTTTATGTTCTGTTGAGTTAGCTAGTGTTCTTTTCAGATGTTCTGCTCCTCTTTTGCTCATGCCTAGAAAAACTATCTGTGATCCACATGTATTTTCAAAGACTTCTGAAGGCCTTGATTTCCCCAGAGCAGTATTGTCTGAAGGTGGTGCAGTTACTTCATTATGAACAGAGCAAGTGTGTCTTTCTTCCTGAGTATCTAATTTACAACGAGAGAGTTGTTCAGTGGCTTCTACCACATCTGCATCTTGAGTTTTAGGGCTGGCATGGACATTCTGAGCATGCTTCTTTTTGAGGATGCTTTTTCCGTGCAATTGCTGTGCAAAATTGGCTGAACTTGATTGACTTCCCGGTAGGACAGAAGAAATAAATCCTTGTTCAGTATCAGTACTGCTGTCACTGGCTGTGTCATGAGAACCAGGTTCACATGGATCTGAAGATATCCTAGGATTTTCAATGTCAGATACTTTAATTACTTCATCACGTAGTTTCACCTCTTCTCCAGACTGTCCTCTACAAGAGAAAACCCAAGTCATTAGTGAAGTAAGAAATGGCTTTTACCTGCAATAGCTTTTCATTCGCATGTAAGAATGACAAAGCATTTTCCCCCTTATAGCAGAAGTGTAATTTTTTGCCTTAAGAATCCTAAGTGCTCTTCTAAAAGTCTTCTTGAACTCTAAGAATTGTACTATTCTACAATCAAAATGACAAGCATATGGACTATTTAGAGGAGTTCTTAGCTGATTATTGGTAGTTAGAAAAGAACAGTATCAACAAGATATTATTAAAGACAGCAGAACAATGTCAGCTTCATGAACAGTGCAATTTTAAAATGAAGACAGGCATGCTAATAGGAATACAGTGCCCTTAAATCAGGGGGACAGCTGAGCTGTTTCAGCATATATAAGTTTGCCACCTAACGGCAACGCATTGCAAAAAGAAACAAACAGGAAGTTGCACAATACACAGCGAGGTACAGTGAGATGACAGAGTAGCGTGATTTCATTTTGGCTGATATAGACCTTTTAGACTAAGAAGTACAGGAGCTTTCATCACATATAATTGGCACAATTTTCTTTATAAAAGAATAGATGGCATAAAATATTCAAAGTACAAACAGTCTATTTGTTTCAGATTTCAACACGCTCAATTAAGACACACAATCCAAGAGCAGCTGTACACTAAATCATACAGATCAAATATGCTGGGTTAAAATCATAAAGGAAAAAAAAATTTGCATAGGTTCTAGTAAGGTCTTTTTTATAACACAACAAATCAAAGATTCCCTTTTCATCTGCTATGATGCTAAAATTTCTAGTTACTGGTGCATCTAACAACAAAAAATTGTTCAATGTACCTCCGTCCCTCCTTCAGCAGCTCTATGTCTGGTGGTCTGAAAAAAGAAGACAGAATTAACATTTTCCTACTAAATCTATTCTCTTGAAATACACATAAATACAAAAATAGTTGAGTTTGGAAGGGACACCTGAGGATCTTCTAGTCCTTTGAACACTCTCTGTTCAAAGCAAAAGCAGGTTTGTGCACATGTTCAGAGAGTGTGACTCGTGTGCCTGCAGCACACACTGTTACAGTGAACAGAATTTTACCCAGCCACCAAGTCACACAAAGGTTTGTCAGAAAGGACCTCTAGAAGGCTCTAGTCTGATCTCCTGATTAAAACACAATGATCACCAGCATTTCAGATTAGGTCAGCCACAAATTCACAGAGTTTGAATCTTGAAAACCTCCAAAGATGGAGATTTCAAATCATTGCTGAGTATCCTGTTTCATTCCACCATAACCTTAGTACAGTATTTTTCCAAATATCCAACCAGAACCATTCATGTGATTATCTGTGCCCATCAACCAAGAATAGTTTGACTCTGTAATCTTTCTAACTTTTTTCAACTAGTTGTACACAGCTTTCAGATCACCCTTTGGTCTCTTTTTCAAACAAGTGAACATACCAAGATCCTCATAGATCGTAAGGCTCCTATAGTAAAGACAATCCTGGGCTATTTATAGGAAAATGCTCCAATTAATGTAAAAATGTGAATATTCAGGATATTTTCACTTATTTTAAATCTTTGCTAAAAATTAGGCTATCAAGTTATATTTCTTTAAGAAAATGGTTTTCAAAGGTTTCCAGAAACTAAAAATATTACTAAACAAATTCTGATGAGTTTCTTTCCAAAGCTCTACTTGCAATTAATCTACTTCAATTCAGTTATGAGGCAGCATCACAGTCCTATTCCTCTTATCCAATACCAAATGTTAAAAATCTTATGTATCCTGTGACTGAAAAAAATCTCTTAAACAGGCACTAAATGCAAGTCAGTGCACTAACACTTTTCAAAAAGACCACACAGGAAAGCTGGACCACTCATATCAATAAAATGAGTTTGGAAACTAAAGGTGACAACATAGAGTCATTTAAATTATTAGCTCCATATAACTCTTCTTTGGAGTTTTAAGTGGAGGTTGTAGTCTTTTCTGTCAAAGGAATTTCAGATATTCTACTGTATCAGCATGTATTGGTGTGTGCACATGTATGTGGTTGTGCAGAGAGATGCAGCTAGCCAAGAACTACTTGGGAGTTTGTTTGTTTGTTTGTTTTTAGAAAACACTGCCTCCTCACCACCTCCCAGAATAAGTAATTAACTATGTCAGGCATAACAGAACTATACACTTTTGATGTGAAGAATAAGGGAGATTTTAGATATCCTTTTCTTAAAGATAGCAAAACAATACCTCAAAAGCACTGGTAAGCTTAAACTTTTAATCAAGAGTCTAGTTTTAACTGCTATAATACCTCAGATCTGATAAGGCTGCTCTAAAGCTCTTCTTTTATTGATCATATATTTCATACAACACATATAACTCCAGCTAGTTTCTTTTGTTGAAAACCAGGAGATGATGAGAAGTAGTGTCTTGGAGAATGAAAGCTGAGTAAATTTGCTGAACATTTTCTATGCAAGTCTTTATTGTTCAACAGTGACACCCATTGGTTCCACTGATTATTTGCAAGCCCGTGTTTCCTAAACTGTGAACATGGATTGCATACACAAAGTGTATACTGCAGGAAGAACAAGAAATGGGCAATCAGAAATTTAGATTGGACAAACAAGCTCTTCATGTTATAGACTGCTTTCAGATGCAAGCATTCACTGTCTAAGCTTAACATCAATGCCGAGTGCTGTACTAAAACTAGAAAATCTCTTGTAACAGAGTAAGATTACTTCATCCTGTACATTATATGGTTTGTAAAAATTCAATCCTAGTCAAATAATTTTAAAGTTACTAGGAGTTAACTATTATTTCTGACTAGTCTGCCCTCTAAACTAACATGGTCATGTCTGCTAAGTAAAGGTGAGCAGTAATGAACCATGTCAATTACTGTAAGCCATACATCTACAACACCTTTAAAACAAACACCACGCTAAGCTAACATGTTACCATCAGCTACCTCTGCTTCAGCCAAATCATTTTGATGTGCTGCAGCTACTTAATTACCACTGCAAATGCATAGAGTAATAATATTCTCAAAAGGTGCAATGAATGTATAGATTATACTTACTTTTCTTCTTCTCTCATCCACACTGGACTTTTGGAAATTTGAGCTTCAAAATATTTGGATGCTCTATAGCAAAAGTTGCTGCAAAAGCACTGGCAATGAGAGAGAGCAAGAAAACACGAGTAAGGCCAACTTTAATACTTGGAGAGGTACAAAAGTAATTGCTTTTAATGCCTGTAAAATCAAGTACCAATACATATTTCTTTTCAAGCCTATGGCCAGGTTTTTAGTTCACCTGAGAAACCAAACCTATCCAATAGGTCTATCCAATTCTGCACAAGCAACATTTAGCCACTTCTTTCTTCCCCATTTTTCTGCTTTCTGCACTTTTATTACACACTGAGAAGCAAACCAGTGTTGGATTCTATATAACAATAATTTTAAAAAACCCCAACAAACAAAACTGTTTAAAGAGCAACCCATTACCGAATATGCTGTTCACAAAGTTTGAAAGAAAAACAATAAAATTCAGATGTTTAATAATGAAAATTTGGTTAGCAACAGAACCTGGTATTTTGCAATACTTGGAACAAGATGTAAAAATCTTCAGCATCTTTGAAAAACTGATTTGCAAAGTTACATCACAAGGGAAGAAGACAAAGCATCCCACTTCTTGTTGGAGTCTTGCCTGGTTGTTTAAGAAAGCAATTCCTAAAATTTTGTGTATCCTGGGGTTTTAATCAGAGGAAAGTAATGCATACTAGAGACACTGAAGGAATTTGTTCTGTAACTGGAAACATTTATCTTACAATTTAGGGTCTAAGTGCCTGTAGGTGATTGTGTATCCTGTGAACTGGCAAAGATGATATTTATGCAACCACATGTGAATATGCTACCGGAAAAAACCATTTTGTGAAGAGTTAGGTTATATGTTGAAAAGTCCTCAAAAAAGAAATCTAAATGTTCCCCAAAAAAGAACACTAAGGAATATATAAGATTTAACTCGTACTACATTATTGCAAACTTCAGTGACTGAAAAGGATGTGCACTTTGACCTAAAAAAGCCAGTGATGCTAAAGCTCACTGACTGAAGCAAAGGAAAGAACACTTCTTCACAAATGCCTTTAACAGATCAGCTGTGCCACATACAAATGGCTATCCAAGTAAAAGTTTCCATGTTATGTTTAAACTTAGAGAACACCTATATTTTGTCTCACCAAAAGAAAGAAGTGAAATGCACAAAAAAATTTCATGTTCTAACAGTTTGCTGAAATTATTTTCATAAGAACCAAACATATTTGCCTCTGAATCAAGCCACTGTGCAAATGCTGTTCCAAAATGCATTTCTGATGTTGCCACCATTAAATGCATTCTAGAAATACACTTGTTACCATACCTTTCTTTCAGTGATATCATAAACTCTGTTCGTTTTTGTTGAAATTCTGTACTTCTGCTTTGGCACCTAAAACAACACACTTTCATCAGCAAGACTGTCAGCTCCTCGTGACTACAGAGAAAACTTCATCCTTAATTCACACATTTGGGTATGTGCAATATATTCTATTTAACTGAATTGCATACTACAACCACCTTTTCTCTCATTTCTTTCAATGTTGCACCTTCTTTATCTTTAATCATACACATCTTTAATCAATTTATCTTTAATCATATACATCTCATTATTCAGTAAAAGGCAGCTCCATAGCTATACGAAAAGCAGTGATGAACATAAAGCAACAGAGCTGCCATGGCAGAAGCTTTCATCATGTGTTAAGTGCTGAGCAATTAGACAGATCCTTCCTTTATCCAGATCTATTTATATGCATGGGAGACGGTCCTGTCAGACCCCCACCACTACCCAGAGGAACCTATGTAAACTGTAACAGTTTTGAAATTAACATCTGTGCAAATATATGAAGTCCAAAACATTAAATTGTTTTGTACTTGAGCAGATTGTTTTCAGATAATCACGTGTAGCACTGGTATTACATCACAGGCTAACTGACCTCTGAGTTGTGTTTAACCTCTCATGCATCATACCTAAAGAGGGGTGACTTTCATCTTGACACAGCTGGCATACATTTTCATAGCAGATATATATGCATCCACACAATAATATCTCTGCACTGTATTGTTTTTTCACTTCAATCCTTCTCATAGACATCTGTTGCTACACTGACAGAAGAACAGATTTCAAAGTTTTTTCATTCACAAAGGAAAGCCATGAAGCCACAACACATTCATCTTTATCACTGTCAAAACAGATACACCTATTGTGATTCTGATCACACAGTAACTGATTCTGTCATACAGTAACCGCTGTCTACCAATCAAATTTCACCTTTCACTTCAGAAGGATTATACTGAAATGGAATTACACCATGCCTGGCTCATTACTTGCCAGTGATCTGTGCTTAATATTCCAAGTTTAAAATGAAAAAGAAAATGCCAGAGAGCAAAAATTGTGAAAAGATTCCTTTGATAATGGCATTAAGGAAAAGCAACTTACATTTTCCAGTTTATTCCGACACAGAGGATAACCACACAGTTTGATGATAGATCGTTCATCAACAACATCTTTATAGTGAGATGGAGTAATACATTTTCCCTAAAATTACAAGAAAATAGTTCAACAACAGATACTGTAAAATTTGTCAGTTTTTGTTAACAAACAACATTGAGAACCTACACAGTAGAAAAGGTAAAAAGGTAAGCAGAGAAGGAAAACAGATATGGGTATTTCTTTTTTACATATACAAGGCCTTTATAATTTTGCCTCTAGTGGCAACAGGTAGCACCTATTTCTTCAATTTTCCTCTATTGATGTGTTTTGTACACCTATTAATCAGCCTATTTACAACCTTAACAAGAGTAATCATCATACCATTCCAGAAAAACTCTGCTGCCAGATAACTGTGATGCATTATAGAGACTTTGTTTAAATTTACAGATGTTATAATGTAAACCTAAATTTTTACAGTTTGTCTGTCAGTCCAGAACCACAGAGGTATAAACATAGGTTGTGATAAAAGAGGGAAGATTTGTTAATGTACACAGTCCTGCAAAACTAGGGCATGTTTTCACTGCAGAACCCTTAAAAACAAGGAAATTGTTATCAGAGTTGGTACAAGAGGGAATCAATGGTTTGGCTATTTTAAACTGTGGCAAATTTGTTCCAAAAACTTTTAAAAACAAGTTAACCACACCAAGATACAAAATTGTATAAAAAGTTGCACCACCTACACAGTTTAGAAGGAACTCTTCAGTAATGTCCTCTTCCAGGAGCTGTTCAACAATAGATAATGCTTTCTTCTCACATTCAATCTTCTTTCTCAGTGCAGCCTCCAGAGCTGCTTTCCTGTAACAGACAGACACTGAATGACACAGAGGGCAGATTTCCACAAACAATTTTCCAATTTTATTTTTATCTTTTATTCTGAAATTCAGCTTACATTTCTCTGCATCACACCATGCTGGCCAAACAAAGCAACAGGTAACTGGACTAGTAATTCTGTTATAACTTCAAAGGGTTATATATTTTATATTTGTTTGCTTTATTTGCTGGTCAAGGAAAGTATTGACTCTTACTGTATTGCAATACACTCCCCAAATTTTCTTGCAAGAAGGAAATCCAGAACTGGCTGGACAAAGAACCTGGGATTATCTATGCAGTATTGTCAGGAAAAGAGGAACTGTGTAAGACATGAAAAGAACTAGGACATGACTGAGTGTGAGGTTACAAAGTAAAGGAAGGAATAAAACAAATGCCTCTTTCTGAGTGTTTTTTGATGTAAGTAATTATAAATGGCTGGTATGTAAAAAAGTTAGGACCTCAAAAATCAAGCACTGCAGACTAAGGAAATACAGTTGTGGATGTTAGATTACAAACTTTTAGTATACTGCACAATGCTCAGATGTACATGCTGTTAGAAGTTACACAGCATCACTCCAAACATGTCTACACTATGTTGATGCTGGTGATACTCTGAGAAAGCAAAGCCTCTGCAACACAGAGACTGCAATTCCAAAGTGAGGCAAAACAACACAAATGTCACATATTGTTCCTCAGAAATTATACCTTTGAGCAGCATCTTCACTTTTCTGAGCAGCTGAATGCTTCTTTCCTAGAAATCAAATATACATATATAGAAATTAGTGTAGTTTCTTAAGTGGAAAATGTTGGAACATGAAAAATATTAAAACCTCTAAACTGTAAGCACAATCCAGATAATTGCTCAGTAACTTGCTTTTGATGGTTATGATTTCTGTAAGCTGGTATTCAGCAACCAGTTAGACACACTTTTTGAAGTGCGAAAATAGGCCAAACTCTTCTCACACTCTCATTCACCATGTTCTGTACACACAAAAAAGCTAAGGGAAAGAATAATTCTGACAATAATTTTGTGCCAGCCACCTCCCCCGTCTCTCCAGCCCAGCTTTACCCCGGCACCCCACTGCCGTCCCCACGCTGCCCCACCGCCGGGTTTTGCTCCGGGCCAGGTCCAAGGCCGGCACCCTCACACCGAGCCGCTAGTGCCGCCCTCGCTGCCGCCCTGACCCAGCTCCCGACACGGGTGTCCCTGCTCCCCTAGGACAAGGGCAGAGGGCAGGGCAGACACCGCGCTGTTAGCCTAGGAAGGGCACAGCGCTCTGACCAGCTGCACGACCGCCGTCACAGCCCGGCCCCGACGCTCAGAGCGGGTCCCTCACAGCCTGAAGGGACGGCGGGTGCCGGCCTCGCCTCGCCCGGCGCCCCGCTCACCACGGCCCCGCAGCCGGCGCGGTAGAGGCCCAGAGAGCCGACCACGGCCGGGCGGCCCGCCGCTGCCCTCGGCATGGCGCGCTGGGCCAGTCCGCCGCTGTGCCGGTCTGGGGGCACAGGGAGAGCCCAAAGCGCCAGGCGGGAGGGTGCGGGGGCTGGCGAACTGATCCGGCCGCCCACCTGCGCGCCGCCGGCGCGGCTTGCCCGTCCCGGCCGCCATCATCGCCTTCACCGCCGCTCCGCCCGCCGACCTCTCACCTGGGGCGGAGCTGCTGCCGCGGCGGGGCTGGGAGAGACGGCGGCGGGGAGTTGAGGGGCTCATCTGGCAGAGCCTGAGGTGGGGTGAGATGGTGCCGCGCCTTTGTGATTTTTAATTCAGCCGTGTGTTACAGGCTGACGCTGGTAGTCTCTTCGTCCCAGCCTGGGTGTTGCACGGCGCAGAGCAGGGGCTGGAGTATCTCTTTATTAGGAGGGAGTTTGGTGAGTATTAATAGAACGTTTCCCATGATTCAGATGCTGTCCGCTTGCCTCTGAAACCTTCTAAAAGATTCAGTTGGAAACTAGATTAAGTATTAAGGCCGGAGACATCTGCGAGCTTAGCCAGTAAATCCCTGGAGCAACACGGTAGGTGCTTGGGGCACGTTTCAAGGCTATAAGTACTCTATGAAGTTACTGAGGGCTGAAAATGCAACAGTACTGGCATTCGAAAGTATGTTAAATTGTTTTGGTGGGATAAGTAACATTCTGAAAAACGAAGAGCTTAAATAGTACAATATGTGGTCAGAAAGTATGTGGTAATGACCTGGTTAAAATGACAGGCTAGAAAGGATAGGTTTCAGTGATGTACAGATGTCAAAATGGACCATAAAGAACATAAAGTGAGTTGTTTATTCTTTGAATAAGGAAGGTCACACACAGATGCCTTTTAAACTTTTGTGAGTTGTCCCCCTTTTGTGAGCATCCAGATAGATTCGTTGTCTGTGTGTTGTCTCATGTAGATGTGCTGACATTTGGCCAGCATCACCCCAACCACATTAGGTCAAATGTAAGAGGAAAGGCTGAGGACATTGCATCGAGAAGCTTGTGTTTTGATGAATACATACCTAACTAACCAGGTGTAGGGGTATTGACAGTCACAGTGATCATTTAACCAGATTTAGGCCTATGGCATTACTCAAAACCCTAAAGATTGTGATTGCTGCTGTGATATATCACATGGGATAACCAGGCTTGATTGTATTTGTACTTCATGCTCCTGGCTATGTAAAACTTGGTATGTACTTGACGTTACTCAAGTGTATAACTTTGTTGGTTTAGCAAGAAAATTTTAAATTTTAATACCTAGAGGTAAAAGGCCACTGAACTAGTCCAACCTAGATGCTAGAACGAAATAAATGAAACTGTATATGTAACCTTGACTGAACTGTTGATATAAACTGGCAAAGTGTTTGGATCAGTGCCTTCACATCCCAGACATTGGGTTAGTGTGTTCCAGTCAGGGCTGAGCAGAATCTCCTCTGGTCAGAATAGTCACAGAAAATGCAGTGTGTCATGGGTGTGCACACTTGGTGAGCAGTGACCTAGTCTTGCTCTGTGTTAGCTGGTTTTCCATATATGTGCCTCCAGGAGTCACTGAAACCTTCAAACTTGTTAAGATAACCCAGAGAGACTTGAAAAATTGTTTCCCTGTACATAAAATGCAGATTGTTTCCTGTCTGTAATACTGTCTCCTGCTAATATGGGGAGTAGAATAGTACAGCATACACTTCTTAAAAATTAATTTTCCCTTATTTTCTTATTTTATGTAGTCATCTTATTTGTCTAGGTTGTTCTTATTCCTCTATTAACATTTTCTTGATAATGTGATTATTTTTCAGCCCCTGTTTTAAACTCGTGTGATATAATACCATCCTCCTTATAATAAATTTTCATGCCAGAAGAACACAGTCAAACTATAATGGCAGTTGATGAACTTCAAGCCATAATACAAAGATGTGTAAGTAATTTTCTTTCCTTAGAAGCAACAAGTGTAAGTAGTGTGAGTTTTTCTTCATATATTATAATTAAAGTCAAAGTGATCTCAAAAGAACTCAGCAATTAGTAGAATTCCTCATGGGGCAGCTAAGTACAGCCTCCATGTTTTATTGACTTCTCTGTGGTGCTTATCCCAAGATGCTTGGTTATTTCTGATTCTTGGAGAAGGAAATGTTCTTGTAACTAGGAACAAAATCTGTTGTAGAAAACACATCTTCCAAAGAGAGTGGTGTAGTCTAGACTTAGTGCTACTGAAATACTGCCTTGTCTTCTGTAGTAACTTGGTAGCTTTTTTAATATTTGAAAAATATATAAAAGTTACAATGATACTACATTTAATTTTGAAATGAAAGCATAGATTTTCCTATTTCTTATTTGACTTTAATAAGTATGGATTTAAACATTCATATTTTCTTTCCAGCAAATTCTGGAAGAAGCTGATTTCAAAGGAGAAGATTTTAATCTGTTTCAGGTAGCAGGTCAGAAATGTTTGGAAGATGGATATGCAGCTCAGTTATTAGAAGTAATTCAAAATGAGAAAAACAAGGTGAGTTTAAGTTTGTACTACATATTAGTGTTTATTAACATCATTAAATATAAAACTGCTTATTAAGAGGGGAAAGCTACTTTCCCTGTGGGGCAAGGCTCTACATATGAATAGCTAATAAGTTGTCCTGTGTTAAGTGCACATTATTCTGTATTCAGTGTAGCTCACAGAAACCCAAGTCACAGCCTTAACAAATGGTCTTAACAAAACCATTAATAACTCTTCTGTGAGTGAAGCAAAGAGAAAATAAAGCAGAAAAGCATAATTAGGAGAAAGCAAGTGTCCCACTTCTGCAGGACAGGGGTTTCAGATGGTGTACTGGGTCTGCCTGGCATGGAGCTGGCTTTCTTCATGCCAGTCTGCATAGTGCTGTGGTTTAGATTTGTGACCAAAAAGGTGCTGATAATACACCAGTGTTTCAACTACTGCTGATCAGTGCTTGTGCAGCATCAAGGCCTTCTCTGTTTCTCACTCTGCCCCTAGTAAGCAGGGAATTTGGGAGGAGACACAGCTGGGACAGCTGAAAAGCAATGGGATATTCCACATACAACATCGTGCTTAGCAGTAAAGACATGCAGATGGGGATCTGTTCCAAAGTAGCTGTTGCTTGGAGGCTGGCTGGGCATTGCTCTCCTCATGGGAGTTGATCTGCATCATTCCCCTGTCATGCATGCCCTGCTGACTTTTGTCTTTCCCTTATTACACTGTCCTTATCTCATCTTTGGAGTTACTCTGTTTAGCTCTTTTGACTCTCACCCTCATGCCACTGAGGGACAAGAGCAAGCAATCAGCTAAGGGATGCTTAGTTGCTGTAGGGGGTCAGCCTACTACAAATGGATATAATAATATTGGCCAACTGTAGGAGCCAACTAGGTTGTTGCTAATTTGAAATACTAATGTCTGTGGGCATTAGGGATGCTGGGACAATATAACAAAGTGAACAGAGATAAATAGGAAGTTTGGAAAGAAAGTGAAGGGTAGAATATTTTAGCAATGTTAATTGGGGTTCACAATCTAGTTTTGAATTTTGTGAGTTTGGAGTAACTGGAAATCTCAATCCCCTCATGAATAATTTGTCCAAATGTTCTTTCAGCACAACTCTTCTGCTCAGTCCTGTTTTAAATGTATTGTCATAGACCTTTAGAAGTACACATTGACATGTCAATGTTAATAATTAGAAGAAAATTATACAAAATATGCAGTTGTGTTATAGGTATGGGGAGAGAATACTGTGTGTGTGTCAAATTATGGTAACAGTTGCTAAATATTCAATGACAATGATTACAGTGGTTACAACCAGGACATCTATCTGTTGTTGCTTTTGGTCTTTATATATACAATCTTTCTGGGTTTAGAAGACATCCAGTTTTGGTTTATTCTCTGGAAATCTGGTTTTTAGGTTATCATCAAGAATATGGGTTGGAATCTCATTTCTCCTCTTGTTAGATGTATTTTCATGTATAAACAAGAAGATGATAAGCGAGAACACTGCCTGATGATACTAGATCAGTTGGCACAGGTATGGTTTTGAAATACATTTTTATAATACAACAATGTTAGGGAAGTTTTGCACAAAAAGGGGTTCTAGATCATTAATCCATGAAGCTAGCACACCAAAGGCCAGTTACACAAACATATTTATCCAATTTAATTCTGACAATATTTGCATAATGAATCTACATCACTACTTGGATAAGCAGTTCAGTTTAATGTTCCCTTGCCTCAGTTTAAAGGTACAGAGAATCCTAAATTCATGGTGCATATTCAGTGGATAGGGCTCTTTGTTTGGAAGTGGTAGGCTCAGCATCAGAGGTGTGGTTTTCACATTAAAATGAGCTAAGTTGATCTAAGGACACAGTCTTACCTGAGTTAACCAGCTTGAGTAAAACTTACAGTATGTTGCTAAATGTGTTTTCTAGTATCTAATTCAAGGTCTCTCTGTTCATGTTCTCTCTCTAGTTGTTTCAAAACCATTCTGCAAGACCTTGCCATTTTCCACTTATCTGTATCTGAATAGTATTTATTGTTCTCTTTTCTGTGATTCACTCTGCAAAGTCTTTTCCTTAAATCATTCACCCTTCTTCCATATGAGAATCATTACCTGATGATTCTGATGGAGTAGAAGCGGAAAAATGTTTTAACCCGTAAAAAACACATTCTCTTTCATTTATGCACTCCAAAAACAACTTGCAAAGTTTACAGCTTGAGTTAAATTCACACTCAAATACTACTTCTCTCTCTGCTCCTAAGGATTACTTTGCAAAGGTACTGTGAGTTTTTTACAGCCCATAAAAATCAGGTTGTGTGTCAGTTTTTACTATTACATGTTTTCAGCTAATATGAAAATGTACACACAGGTATGCTCTACAGTAGATGTTAATTGTAGGCATGTACTTATTGTTTCATATTTGTTTTCTTAAATCTTATCTTGGGCATTTAGATCCTCTCTCTTGATATTCAGGAACTTCTGCATTGAAGTTTGCTTGTGATAAATTTTTTTTGTTATGACCATGGTTATTTAATAATATGTGTTGTTCCTCTCTTTCAGCTCTGCAATCCAAAGGAACTTTTTTTGGGTTTACTTGAGCAAATTGAGCAGACTTCTGGAGAGCAAGTGTGTCAAACTGTCATGTTATTGCTTCAGCCTTTGCAGACAGGTGGGATTCAGTTTATCAAGTGATTTCTGAATTAAATTATATTCTCATTTATTTATCAATTTAGTTTAGCATTTGCTGGAATGGTTTCAGAATATATCTGTCCTGATAAGCTTTACAGTCTATTATATTCTGCAAAATAACACCAGGCATAAATTTCATGCTTATATTGGCCTGTTAGAAAAAGATTTTAGGTGGGGACTAATAGCATCAGTTGATAAAGCAATATTCAGTTATTTTTCATTATTTACAAGAATGTGGTCCTATGACAGTGTAAAGCACTACTGCTGTTGTTGCAGAAATAGGGAATCACATGGATTTCTGAAATTCCTCACTATTTGACTTTTAAAACATGCAATTCTATTTTTTTATAGTATAAAACTGTCATTTTGATTGAAGCATATTAAAATATTTTATTGATGAGGGAGGAGTGTTATTCTGGCTTACATATGAAAATTTATGATGTTGGTTTGGCCGCTCTCTAAGTAGGTAACAAGCAGTCATTTCTGTTTTGTTATGTGAGATGAAATTGAGTGTTGTGTATCAAGTTGAAGTCTGATTGTAGCAATCTCCAGGATACGTTGTTGTATTATGTTAGAATTTAACAAGAGAACCACACGGTTTTTTGGATATCCAATCTGCAATTAGTCTACACTGAGTCCAGTTAAAGTGGAGAGCCTCTAGTGCTGCTTTCTTCAGTCTGGTAGAGTCTCTGTTACTTCTGCCATGGAGTAAAACCCAGGGTCCATTCTCAGGAGAAAAGCCAGGCTATTGTCTCTGGTTTTGCCAAACACAAAAGGAGTCAAGTAATAAATGCAGTTTCTGTGTCAGATATTTATCATTTCACTTAGCCCAATTCTAGAAAAGCAGATTTTTTTTTGTCCTCATCCTGGTGCTGTGTAGAAAGGAAGAACATTGAAATGCATGACAGATTTAATATTTGTTATTTGTAAATGTATGGCTATCTTGACTACAGTATATTAAACTAAGCAATGCTGTTTAGTCTTGCTGGATTTGCTCATGTGATTTCAGCTAGCAGCCCTTCTCCTTCCCTGAAAACAAAATGTTTTCTTACCTAGTCATGTTGTTTTTCTTCATATTTTACTCTACCAAATAAGTAATAACTTAATGTCTCAAAATGTTCTCTGTTCTTTTCCCCTTTTTTATTTTCTTTCCCCCAGTGCTTTTGAAACTCCAGAACAAGAAGGCCTACTCAGTGGGTTTGTCATTGGCCATGATTATGAATCAGCTCACTCCCTTACCTGTACCTTACACAAAACAACAAATACAAGAAGATAAACTCGGTCTTTGTCAATGTTGTAATGCAGTGGTGGACTTTGCTAAACCTTTTGTGAATGAAGTTGTTAAAAATATGGAAAAGTCATCAGGATATAATGACATGGAGCTGAAAGAAGAATTAATAAAATTGTGAGCATTTTATGTCTGTGTTATATATTCCTGTAACTTAACGAAATGAACAGTAGGCATTTATTATATAGGGAGCAAATAAATAATCCTATAGTGTTTTATAATGCTGCTAACATATATCTAACTAATGTGGTATTTTGACAAAGAACCCATAAATAGGCCTTATATATTTCTGCTTTCTGTTTAGTAGAGGGAAATGGTAAAGAACTATTAGTTGCTGCATTGTGAAGCTGAGTTGGTATTCCTCTGTTCCTCAAATTTACAACAGTGAGAATAATCATCACAGTCTAGAGGTGAAGTCTAAGGTAACGCTTCTACAGGAGATGTTGAGGGGTTTTTTTTTTATTTTCCTTGGAATACCATGAATAAGCAGCAGCTGATATGAATATAGGCATTATTCTTGGTCATCAATCACTATCATAGTCTGTATTTATGACTGTATTGGTGATTTATTCCACCCCTTTCTTTTTCAGCTGTATGAAAAGCCTGAAATATCCATTATTGACAGCTCAGCTTGAACAACTTGAGGGCATTGAAGAACATCCTTTTCGACATTTTGCAACTGAAATTACAGTGAGTGCAGTCAAAATTAATTACAATATGTGCAGAAACAGTGATCTAGCTCACAATTGCCTGCAATTTGTTCTAGTGCTCATTTTGATTTCTGTATTTGTTAGAGGGGTGACTTACTGGGCTGTGTAAGATATATCCTGCCTTTCCTGTGGGGTACAGTCTGAAACCATGTTTTAATTCTAATTATGAATCATCTTTTATTCTCTTTCTCAATAAAGTTCTGTTTATGGCATTGGGTAATGAGAACTGAAGCTCAGTAAGTCATTCTTTGACTGTATGACATTTTACATAATCCTAATTTTCCAAAATGTTCCATCCTGGATGCTGGGTTTGGACAACTCCAGAATATTGAGCTGACCTTGATCTCCCCATTTCTCTGTAATATGTGCAAGAGGAGTTGCACAATGTCCTCAGCCACATGAAGGGTGTGAGGTGACACTGTAGTATTTCTGATGTACAAATGGCAGCTGTTCCTTGTGTTGTGCATCATGGGAAAGAAAGGCCATACAAAGCAAATCTAACTTTAAATCAGGGCTTGCCTTTAGCAGCTAAGCATTGTGTTCCATATTGGTTAGTGAGAAAAATCCAAAATACTGAGTATTCTGTGATTTGAAAAACACAGAGATTTTGTGACACATTTTCATGAATCTATTGTTACTCATAGCATTTGGGATAAAGGAGCTTAACTAGGAGTTTGCAGATTGTCTTCATTCTGTCTTTTGCTAACTTTTGTGTGCTTGACTTTGCCAGCTTAATAACATTTTTCTAACACTAGTTATTTTTCCTCCAGGATTTTCTGTGTGTGTTTGTGCATATATGATAAATATCATATATTTATATTAAGTTATATATTACAAACATAATATTTATATTAATTTCTACACATGCTGTACAAGAGATGTATGTAAATACAGTTAGAGCTTTAAACCTTAATTGGAATACAGGTATTTTAAAGGCAGTTACAGGAAATCTGTTTTTATTTTTTAGGATATTTTGTGGAATATAGGAGAATTGATACCATTAGTGTTTGCACATCATAAAGGCAAAAGTTCACAGTGGGAAAATCAGGAGTTTGCAGACATAGAGCAAAAGAATTCTGCTGATTCTTTGGCATGTCTGTCATATCTGATATTTGTTCAGCATTTTGGTGTTGAATGCTTTCCAGTGGTTTTTAGGTAAGACCTATTTCTTGCTTATTGTAAGTCTGTGCTTTGAAGATTCTTTCTGAGTGGAAGAGAACAATTTTTGTGAATAGTTATGAAAGAAAACTGTATATCAGTGGTATTTATTTTATGTCAACAAGTACACATTTGTATTTTATATAATTTATGTTATATAAGGAACATACTCCTGCAGATTAGCCTATTGTAGTTTAATTTTAGATGAGCTGTCCTTCAAAATAAACTGCTATTAGGCACATGTTGGAAATTATTATGAATTAATTGTTCATTTACATATCTATAGATGTTTCCCCATAAGAGTTCTTAACAATGATTTGACTTATAATTTTTGTCTTAAAAATCAATAATTTTAGAAAGAGATATTAATTTTTTAAAAGAATACTAATCCTTTTAACTATATTATGTGCAAATGTATATGGCTTATGCAGTTTAATGTAGCTTGATTCTTCTCTTCTAGTCCTTCATACCTTCTGCTGTGCAATATGACACATATTGAAGTGCTGCTGAAAAGGTAGGGTTTGTGGAATTTGAAAATTCCAGATAGTGGGTATGATCTTTTACAGTAATTCATAAAAACAAATTTGAAATATAGATGAGTTCAATGGAGGTTTATAAACTTGAGCATTAAAATGGCAAGTTCCACTACAAGATGGCTTCTCTTACTAAGCAGCAGAAGTTGTCTAAACACTTATGTATTGTTTGCATCTTGTATTGTGATACCATCTCTAGAAAATTTATTCTGAAAATGTAAAATTAGTAGTTTAAACACATGCAGAATAATTAGAGTATATACTTACTTGCCCTTCTATAACAATTATTACCAAAGGCAACTATTGTGAAAATATTTATTTGAATATATTCTGAGGTGATATGCAAAATGATTAAAGGTCAGGCTTTCTAAAGAAAACCAAACTTTTCTATATGTTGTGATTATTTTACCTTCCATAAGCAGCAGTGTTGCCAAATAGCTTCTAGCCCTGCTATGGAAGGCAAGTTTCCTATTCTGACTGCTTACTGTTCCATTTTCTTTGGTAAACAATGTCTCAATACCTGTGGGAGATGACACTGCTTTTGAGCATGTATATATACTGAGATAAAAAAAAGTAATTTTTGACTGTGAAGAGATGAGTCTAATGTTCAATTTCTCATCAGCAAGTTTATTCTAAAAATCTTTAGCAAGAGTAATGCAGATTCTGTATTTAAAAAATAGAATGAAAATTTTTGAGGGATGAGTTCTTGTTGACCTCTGTTCTGCTGTTTCTTCTGAAATATCAACTGNTCTGTATTATCTAAAGGACTAGTAAGTTTTTCTTTTTAAATTAAATTTTCAATGTTAGAATGTTTTATTTTTTCAGTTTAAGGAATGATAAAACTTTTGTTTCCCCTTCGATGAGAGGTATAACTGATAGTTCAGATAGTAGTTCCAGAAATATTTTGAGGCTTAATTAAGTATTCTTCAGTCTTACAAACACCTGTATTTATTGAACTTTACAGTCCTGCATAAATGTTTAAATTACAACAATCACTTATAATTGCAGCTGCTTGGAACTTGCAACATCTCAATGAGTATTTATGAATGAAGGCTGTTTTAGCCATGAAATGTTAAGCTGATAGATTAATGTCCTGTGTATGTGCATACTGTTGGCATCTTTCTTTCCCTTTCCCCACCTGCAGGATCTGTTTGAGAGCTGTTTATTGAGAATGGAAGATAACAGCCTTCTCCATCACTATTTAGAATTCAGAGACTTTATTAATGTACCTCAGGTAATGAGAAACAGCATACAGAAGTCTTCAAAGTTTGATTAGAAGTAACACCTAGCTGTGCTCCAGATGTTTGAGAAAGGGCATCTTACTGGACCTTTATAACCTGTGCTGTTAAATTGAAACCTTCAGTGGCTTGCTATGCAGAACTGATTGTCTTTTCTACCTGCTGCTGCATGAAGTTTCAGTGACAATTAAAATACACCCAGTGTATGTACAGGTCACTGAAGCAGCTGGGAACAGATCTTAGTTGAAAGGTGGTGCTTGCTCATTTTTGTCTCCTCCTTGGCAATCTGCTGCTTGGCTACATTCTTACCTGGCACCAAGAATACAAGAATAGTGTTCCTGTGGATCAGCCCTGGGATTTTGACCACTGAAGCTAGCATGAATTTCTCTTATAAGAATCTTCTATAATCACCTGGACATTCTCAAGTGTGCTGTGGGTTTTTTGTTTGGTTCATTTTTTTAAAGTCTTGAGTAGATTTTAGTCAGTGTGATGTAATAATCTATATGTAATTATAAGGTGTATTTCCTTTCTCTGACTGCAGGATTTGGTGAAGATTATGACCCTTTGTCCCATGGAGCATATGGTAGGTTAAGTGGCCTACAGAATCAGTTGGATTCTGAATGCTGAATCAGTTTTTTTAGAATTCATCTGATAAACATCTCTGTTCTTTTTAGAGAAAGAAGAGTTTAAATATTTTGCAGTTGTTCATAGACAAGTTTGATACAGAGGGAAAATATGCATTATTCAGGTATGCATCCAAGTTACTGTAGATTGTATTATATTGTCCCTAGTGCTGCTTAATTGCATCAATACAATGATTTCTGACAATTTCCATCTGATAAGCCACATTAATTTTACTATGTTAATTCTTTTATAAATTATAAATTTCAACTGCTGCATAAAACTAGCTGTCTCATATAAGCCAGTGTTTAAAGGTTATATAGTCATACTGTTCTTCTGTGGTAAAACTCTCACTTAGTGAATGCCATCTAAGTTTTGAGCTAACTGCATGGGCAGCTTTAAAGAGGTAATATCTTTCTTTTGTTTGTTTGAAGGTGTTTACTGAAGACAAGCAACCATGCTGGTGTGGAAGGATACATTATTAAAAATATAAAAGATCAGATTCACTTAGCATTAACGGTGAGGCTGTTACCAATAAAAACCAAGTTGCCTTCTCAAAATTCTATCAGTATGATGTTGAGAAAATGTTTACAACTTAAACTTCGAGTGATGTATTAAAAAAATCCACTTTGAAAAGACACATAAGATTCAAAAACTTTATTAAAACATTACTTTGGCTTTTTCTGTCTATACATATTTAGGCTATAATTTTACAGTTGTATTTTTAATTGCACCACCTTACTGTATTTTTCTAAGAAGTTATTACCTTTTCTGTGCTTGAAAATGTATTTCTTTCATAAAGTGGAACTGCTCAGTATATGGTTTTATCTTCACAGTTCCTCATTTTTAAAATATAATTTAAATATTACAATCCACATGGAATGATTTGTTTTTTCTTTGCTTTTATGATGACAGTCAGCATTTTATTATGAGTGCTTTGCAAGTGATAAATCCATCAGGAAGGGCTGGGCTAGATCAAAGCCATTTTAATATTATATTTTATTATACATAATTATACAAAAAAGTGGAAAAAATTAATAATAAATAATAATTAATTATTAATAACGGAATAATTAACTTTTTACTATGCAGCCTCAGAATTCTCTTACTACATTTCTTCTAATTCTTTCCTGGCTGTCAAAATGACAAATAATTTTAAAATTATGAAGAAGCTGGTTTGTGTACTTCACTCACAGGTCGATATTAGAAAAAATTTTTTCCAGTGTCTGATTTTTTTTTAAACTTTTCTGTTTTATGCAAGTTATTGTTACATTATTTAAAATCTAAATTTTGCACTCAGCTGAACTTTTTTCTATTTTTTTTTCAGAAGGAGTATGACAACATTTGGTTTACAGGACATCACCTGATCTCCCTTCTAGATTTAGTACTTTCACTTCCAGAAGGTGCTGAGACTGATCTTCTGCAAAATTCAGACAGGTAAGTTGTAATCACAGTTAAAGCTTTTCTCCTTTCTTCATTATTAAAAAATACTTTAAACTACCTTACTACAATGATGTATGTTGTCATGTAAGTAATGAGGTGACAACATCAATGTATTTTAAGGTTTTGGAACTAGAAATGGAAATGTTCACTTATTTTAACCAGCTCTGCATAGGAGACTCACAATGCCATTATGTTAATTTTTAACAATAAAAAAGTATGTCCTCCTCCATTCCCTGAGGATGTAAGATTTCAGATGTGAAATGACATAACTAATAGGTAAAGCATTATTTCCTCAGCAATGTATGGTTGGCATCTCTCTGCAGAAGCAGCTGGAGGAATAAAAGCCATGTGGTGTGGTGTCTAATATGATACAGGGGAATAACTATCAGATGCAACCTATGGTGCAAGGCATCTTTGAGGCAGTTTCACTGACTGCTACTGGGAATCCAATATGTCATGAGCAGGATTACAGATCCACCTGAACAGTAAATAATTGCATTAAAAAAATATAACTGAAATGTGTCTGAAAAATCTTGTGTATATAAGGTAAGTCTTCCTATATGATAAGTATATGATGATGATGATGTTTGGTTTATAAATCAGTGGGGAGATAATGTCCAGATAGACACATATCTGCTTTAAAAAGCCTAGAAGTATGATGTGTAACTGTACTTGTTATCTGGAAAAAACAATAAATAATCTCTGCTCAAAAGTATGGTAAAACAAAAGCAAAAAAACCCCAAAACTATTTTAAAAAGCACGCTGAAATGTAAAAATTCAGTACAGTAATAAAGACAATTGACCCAGTAGTTTTAAATCAACTTTGGATCACTAGTGATATGTATTATAAATTCTGTGATAAGGTTCTTTCTCCTGAGAGAACTCTTTGCCTAACAATCACCAGACTTCTCCAATGTGGTGATGTGCAGTTTTTCTTGCAGTGTGAATGGGTGTATGGACATCACGACACACTGGTGCTCTAGGTGGAGCTATACTGCTCAGCAGATGGGTGATTGCTTTTTGTACTAATGGACACTCCTAGCTTGTCTGGCTAATGGACAATTAAAATTACTGTCTGGTAATATGTATTTGTATGTTTTTAATTCACAGAATTATGGCATCATTAAATCTGCTGAGATACTTAATCATTAAGGATTGTGAAAATGACAATCAGGTATGTACTATTTGATTTGAAAATTATTGATTAGCTGAGAGGTGGATCCACATGAACACTGTTATCCTTGATTCAAAAAACATGGGTTTTGCATTTTTCTTTGCAATGGTTAGTTCCCCAGAAGTGATGCTTTTATTAAGACATTAGGAAATAACCAATATGTTCCTTTGTTTTAATGAAATTTGTAATATATTGTTCATATAAACAAATTAATCCTTTTACTCTGCCTGTTGAACTATGATCTATGTCCACAGCCTTAGGGTATGTCACCACAAAATCACATACCCAACAAGTATTCCCAAATGAAAAAATTGTTATTTTTGCTAATTTATTTTCTGGTATCCCTTAAATCTCCAACTGGATTTCTTTATAGCAATAGTAATACAATAATATAATTTTCTGGTTTCTAAAATACAGAAAAAAATTCTGATCTACTTTTAGACTAATTTGTGATCGAGGAATGTATTTTTATGTGCCTAATAATGTTACTAATCTAAGTAGAATAACAGTGAAATAATTTGTACTGATTGCCAAAATCATAATGAAAAGGAAAAGCAAAAATAGCTTTCAGTTGGTGCATTTCTAATTCACTATTTATGTAATTAGTTAATATTGGTAGACCATATCTGCTTGTCATATTTAAGGAGTGATTACTATCAAGTATTTATAATGGTCTACTCAGTTACATGTAAATACATAGCTTTGTTAGAAAAGTAAGAATTCCTCTTTTAGTCTTAATAAAAAACTGCACGTAGTAGCACTCAGCTGCTCTAACAGTGCTGTCTAGTACCTGGCAAAAAGTATGTCCATACAGTTTGAGGAAAAAATAGCATCACATCTTCTGAAGATTTCCCCTTAAATTTAGCCTCTGTCAGTTCTTCTTGACTTCCTCCCTGTCTCTCTTCATACAGAGCCATTGAGGCAGAAAGAAAATGCCTCCTTTCATGTCAGTTCAGATATTTTGATTGCTGTGTAACAAGCGTTTTCATTAATCAAGTTTAAAAAGAAGTATTTTTCTAAAAAGTTCCTTTTTGAAGCCACATTCTGGTGGAAGTAATTACTGTTCTTCTTATTTGAACTGTTAAATGTGTCATTTGGTATTAGGATTTGATTTTTCCACTGTCGTTAATGGACTCACTGTATTTAACATTGAAAATTCTTATTTTTACCGTTCTTATTCAGCCCTTTGAGGATACTGCCTTAAGAAAAAAGTTGTATAAATGGCTCCTATATCCAAGGACACAAAAGCTGCTTTCTATTTGTTCCTTCTACAGCAGTTTGTAGCAAACCCAAGCTTATTTTCCTCTGTAACCCGAAGCAGCCTTGGTTTTGAGCATCTTTTCCTTGCACCTCCTGCTTCCTGAGTGCCATTATTGTAAACTCCTTCTTTCTACCCATGTCAAACTGGGAAGAATTTCATTGTCACTGTGGCTGCTGTGCTGAAGGATGGGAGAGTAGCATATCCAGTAACATTCTTACCATGCTTTTAAAATGCAATATTAGACATTTAGGAAGCATGATATTTATCACAGCTTTCATCTGGCATCACAATACAGTGTTAATTCAGGAATGATAATCTAAATATTTATTCTGTTTTACTGCTGACTCATTTGAGAGGAGCCTACAACTGCAATTTCCTTGCTGTAGAGATTCTAGCCTGAGAAAGGACTTAGAACCTCCCCTGCAAGACATCAAGATTCCTTCAGGTTTTCTTGCAAGAACAAGCTGAAAATGTGGTTTTCCATTGCTGTAGTTACCAGTTTACACACTAAGTCCTCCCTCCCTCTGCACCCTTTTTTTTTTTTATTGCTTCATCAGCTGATCAACAAATAATGTAAGGGAGAGGAAGAGGAGCTTAAATATCCATCACAATGCTGTTAGTCCTTAAATACATGAGTCTGAATTATTTTTTTTTCTCTTTTCCTCACACCACAGAGGTGTATGCTCAAAAGACTACTCAAAAAACTTGAGCTCAGAAGCTTAGTATTGCAATGCTTCATTTAAACTGTTTTGTAACCTTCTCTGTTCTGTTTGACTAGACTGGTGTATGGACCACACTTGGCAAGATAGAGCAGAATTTCTTAAAACCACTGCGTGTAGGACTCAATATGTCAAAAGCACATTATGAAGCAGAAATAAAAAATAAGAAAGAAAACAGAAAAGGTTGGTTTTTGTTGTTTTTTTGTTCTTAGCTTTGTTTATATCTAGAAACTTTGGTAATCCTTTGGAATTGAGGAACTGGTGAATGCTGTATAGATCAGGCTTTGTTTAAGTGTTGGCACTACTCCAGACTTCAAATAATAACTCAGTAGTTTCTATATTAAAAAAATTCATAATCAAAAAAATCTGAACTTATTGTCATGACATTTGTAAATCTTATGGAAACCTGACAGAACTGTCACATGAAGACCTTCAGAGCTTGTTCTGCATTTTTACTTTTGATTTTAATGTTACAAAGGAGAAGCCAAGTTTCTCTGAATACATAACCCTTAGGTTTCATACCAGGTATGGGAGGGTTAACAGGAGAAAAAATAAGTCACAGTGCTCTCTAAAGCCTGAAGCATTACTTTCATTTTTTTTTAATATGTTATTTTTTTGTTCTGACACACAGAATCAGATTCTGCTCTGGGTTAAGCAGACACATTGCACAGGGCACAAGAGCTGTAGCTGCTTTAGGCAGTCTCTCTGTATGTCAGCTCCTCTGTTCCTTGTGGTCTCTAGTATAATTAAGATAGCCCAAGGAATTTGTGTCTGCTACTAAAAATGTCAATACAGCTTTTTGCCCCTGGTCTTATCCTCTTCCATTGCAAACTATGTATTTATGAGGCAAAGAAGGGGATTTTTTTCTTAAGACAACCTGTGGATATCTTTTTAAAGGGAATCCTTCAAAATTAATCAGGAAGCTTTTTCATAAGTCCCTCTTAAACTTCTCTAGCCTTTGACAAAGTATAAATAGATTTGAGTTTGGGAGACAACATCTAACTTGTAACAGTAAATGGTTTAGCTTTCTTCCCTAGTGTTTAGTCTCTGTAAGCATTACATTGAATTTCAAATATGTGGTCAGCATGTAAGAGGTTTTCCCCTTATTTTTCAGACCTGTCCTTGTAGTTTAGCCTGCTGCAAGTAATCTGTCTGAATCAGAGAAGCCTGCAGCCTTTTTTCTTAATAAAATAAGTTTTTAAAGTCTGGATTCATTAAGTCAAGCTACAGAATCTCCTGTGTCCCTGGATGTGGAAATACTAAAAATGTATCAAAACCAGGCCAGATAATATCTTATTTTTCTTTTCAAAGAGCATGTGAGCTCTAAAAAATTGGATCCAGTTGCAGATCTTGCCTGTTTAGTAATGTAGGCATTTGTGTTATACAAAGTATAAACATATCCAACTCCAACTATCTTCTTCTTGAGGTTCAGCACCCTCTGTCATGTGTTTTGTCAATCCCTAGATTTCTGTTCTTAACAATTACTGTAATGAAATGCTGATATTTTAAATATTCTTCTAAGAGTCATGTTCTTCATGTTTTCTTCTACAGAGGCACACAGTTCTAACACAGTTTGCTCTGTAACTGTTAGTGGGGAAAAGATGCCTGCCATGACTACTGGAATGCAGCTTCAAGTGAGTTTGCACTTCCCTTCAGTCACTCAGAAGTACTGACATTTTTTTTAAAATGTGGAGATAAAAGTAAATGTAAAATGGTTTAAAAAAAATCTAATAAAAATAACGCTCATCTTTCTTGTCATTTCAGGTTTTACACTCAGCTCTCTTCACATTTGATTTAATAGAAAGTGTTCTAGCTCGAGTAGAAGAACTTATAGAAGTGAAAACAAAAGCTGTAATGGATGAAAATAGTTAAGACAGCTGAAGTGTTTGAACAAACATACTCTTGACACGATCATTTGGACTGTGAGACTTCAGTTGCAAGGGAGGCTACAGCCCTTTAAAGAAGAGCAATTTAGAATGGCCTCCAGAAGAACTGCAAGTGCTGCTCTTCATAAGTCTTGTTCTTTTTTGTTTTCTTTTGCTTTTGTTGCATGTGATTTACAGATATGGTCTATTTACTCCTCTTTGGAATTTGATGCTTTTTCTTAAGTTTAGAAACTAAAATCAGGGGTGTGTTCTTCTCTGTGGCAAGGAGGTATGATTAGGCATTTATTTTTTTATATTTTCAGAATTTGTTCTGTAATAGTTGCTGACTGGTGTTGTGAATTACAAAGATTTTTATCAAGTCGTTGAAGAACCATTAATTAAAAAGCCCTGATTAAGCATAAGATATTTTTATTAGCACATTTTAATGTTGACAGACAAGCTTCTCTATTTGCAGACAGAACTGTGAGGTACAGATAGATAACAGAATAGAATATACTACATATAAACAGTAAAAACACTGTGGCAGAGGAAGCCAGGTTTAAAGAAAAACACATCAACTTTGAGCCAAATAAGATGTTAGAACTTAATAACGTAACAGGTAACACTTGTGTTTAGAAAACAGTGCAAGATTGTATACCTACAGCTGTTGTTTTTAGGGATACTTGTATTTTGGAATTGTTTTGGTCATCCTTATCTTTAATCATACAGCTTTCCTTAAGATATAGCAAATATTTGGGGGAATTATTGATAAACAGATGAGCCTCTAAGGTCAGAACCAAGTTAAAAAAAAGGATGACTTTTCTATAGTGCAGCAAGTATCAAGTATGCTATTTTTCACTGTATTGCTATTTAATATGAATTTTCATTCCAAATGCATATGTTGTATGTAGTCTTTCAATATGTAACTATATTTTTAAGAACATTCTATATTTTTTTTAAAATGTAGCAACTATTTATGAATAAAAAACCAACTATTAAGTTAATTACAGTGTGATTGGTACTCCTGAAGCATCTTCCAAACTGGACTTTTTTCTATGATTTGGGCTTTTGTAATTTCCATTTTGCAACGAGTATCATCTACTTGTGGCTTGGACCTTATCTTAGAGAAAAGCAAAATAATATGAGTAGAATACAGTGACTTTTAGGTAATAGAATATTCAACATTTTATTATTCCAACAGTAGAAATGCAAAATTATTCAGCAGTGAAATTTGAATTGTGTGTTCTGAAGTAGGTGTTCAGGAATGCTGTACACAGAAGTGATAATATTTCAACAGGAGTTAACAGTAAATGAAGACATCCTAACTAACAGTGGTAAATAGGAGCCAAACAAGCTCTTAAATATCTTATTTATTTTCTTAGATGCTATTAAGAGCTATTAAGTTACCCTTAACAGCAGTTTAAAGACTCAGCTAATGCATCAGAGTACCAGTCCTACCTAAGTGTATTGATGGATTTTGGTCAGCATAACCTAAAAAGTTCCATTAAGGAAAACCAAGTATTTTATAGTTCTTGGCTTTTCCTGAGTAACACACTAATGTTTTCAAGTGTATGCAATTGGACTTACCTTAGCCATAGTTAGCATTAATTTAACAGTTTCAGCAGGATTATGAACTGGTATTACACGTAAATTGCTGCCCAGGAATCTGTACATCAAAATAAATACGGTTAATTTTAGAATATTTCTTTAATTTGTTATGCCATAGAATTTGAACAGCATTCCCACATCTTTTTAGTGTGCAGTTTTACTTACAGAGAAGGCTGCTTTTATCTTGAAAGGAAAGTGCAGCATTCATGCTGTTTGTAAAGCCATCTGTCCCATTTCTGTACCACTATTTAGGTGGGATTTGGAAGGGCTCATTTCTTTATCTAAGTCTCTTCAACCACCAATCAGCACTTCTTAAGCATATGTACATTTAGAGAGAGCTAAACTCTCATCTGGGATATTGCTGAAGACTTCTCAGTGGCAGTAAAAAATATTTGGGTTGTTTTTATGGCTGTGAAAGAACACAGCAAAGTATCTAAAAACTCTGTGCTAAAAATACTCCAGAATTTGAACTAAATCTTTGTAAACAACCTCTATTCCAAACATGATTAAGATAATGGGATAATTCCACTACTTTCATGTAAAAACTTGTTCACTCAATACATTAACCTAAAATGAATTCTTTCTATAAATAGTGTTATTCATATGCATTCATTCTTGAGAAGGGGATTTGAAGATTTAAAATAGTAACATGAGTTGTCATTCATGGTTATAGAAGAGAGACATCAAAAGCTTAGGCAAGCACAGAGCCTCTCCCTAAGAACTGCACCTAAAGTGTGTTGTAACTGATGTTACCTTTGCTGCCGTTTTCTGTTGTACAGCTAAAACAGGAGAGGGACTTCACAACAAAGACTGAGGAATTTTAAATAACCAAAATGAATTTAAATAATGCAGATGAATACACCAGCTGCTCAGTTGCATAGTCCCAGTCCCCTGTGACCTCCCCTTGTGCCTGCCACCTGTTCTTCCCCGCAATCTGTCTGATGACTTGGACTCATTCACATTAAGACCTCCTGCTGGTAAGGTATCTCATCTGAACTGGTCTGCCCTTGCTTCTAATTAGCAAAAATAAATGTTACAGGCACTCCTTCTCTAAGCATAGGCACTCAGGTCCCTGGTGAGTTTTGCTAAAATGTGATGTAGGAACAAGGCTTGGATTTACATTTAGAGATTAGGGAAATAAATTGATGCAATTTTGCTAATACTTGAATGGACTAAACAAAGCATGAATGAACAAAGTGCAACAAAGAAACAATGACATGTACTTACCTAGATCCATGAAAATCTATTTCTAGAAAGAGTTTTGCTTCCAGTAACAGCAGGTCTAAATTTCATGTTATTAATTTGATTGATGGACAGAATATTGGGCATTTGAACATGTCTGGCCTTTCCTCAAAGGTCTTTAAAACACACCATACAGATGTAGTTGAGGCTATTGATGGAATGCTCATTTAAGTTGTGATGATAAACACTACTTTTCTCCCACTTCCCCCATGCTATACACAACTCTGCATAAAAGTGTTCATGTTGTTAACAATAATCCTATCATTTTCTTGTTAATAATAATAAAAAAAATCCTTCCCCAGCTGCAGCAAAGCCATAGATAAGTAGAAAGAAGTAGTAACAGATGACAACCTGACAATACTAAGGGGCTTTGTTTTTTTAACAAATCCAACAGGTGGCTTGTAGTTTCAACCCCACCAGGAGAAGCTCAGTCAGTGATATACAAACAATAGCAGAACTTCAAGCTGTCAGGTAGTAAAAAAAGCACATGAATTTAAATATATGTATTTATTTATATAATTATTCCTTGTCAACATCAATTTGATATTGCTTGCAATGAAAAAAAACTTTCTTATTTTCATAAAATTACTGACTTGCCAAATGAATGCAGCTCCAAAACATCACATTTGAGTGATCAGCATGTGCACAAGACCCATTGTACACAACCACAAAGTAGATTGAGAATTAGCATTGCCATCACCTGAATAACGTGGTCTTGCTGAATGGTGGTTGAACTTTTAAAACCTCTCATGAAAATTTACATTTTCACAAACGGGTAATAGATGTCTTACATTTCATCTCATACACTCTTTGTTCATCAGCATTTGGCAGTATGCCCAGGATTTACTGAAACTGGTGCTGGTTACCTCAAGGAGGTAAAGATCAAAGACTTTATCAGAATAGTCACTTCTTTGAGGCCAAGAGTGACAATCAACTACAGTCAGGGCTACTGTACCTACAAGAAAGTAGTTCTGACTACAAGCATGGAGCATTAACCGATTGCTGTTGTCAGCAGGTATGTACTAAAATATGCAAGTTTTCAGACTTCATTAGAAATCAGAGATAAAAGTTTTAAACAAAACAGTTTCAATATAGTTTTGTATTTTTGTTGCAAAATAATACTGATGATTTAATTGTTCTAGCACAGTGTAATAGATGCTGTTCCAAGTAAACATTTTAAAACCTGGTAAAAAATCTTCACTTTACAATAAAGCCTTTTCTCATGACATAAACTTGCCTGTCCTGTTTTGAAAATGACCATGAAAATATGGTTACAGAGCTAAGAAAATTGTCAGAATTTCCAATTCAAGAAAAAACTTTAATTATATTACATAGCCCTAAAATGATTGAAAGGAATCTTACTTGCTATATTTTGAGGAACATTCTCTTGTTACCTGTAATATGTCAGATTGATTCACTTGGTATTCTTTTTATTTGCTGTTAATAAACAAATGTTTTCAATAATTTTTTACAGTGCATTAGTAAAATAAAATCTGTGTATTCCTGAAAGGACAAGGTTGGAAGGGACCACAGTGTGTCAACTCTAACCTCCCTGCCCAAGCAGGGTCATCCTAGAGCACACTGCACAGGATTACATCCAGATGGTTCTGGAACGTCTCCTGTGAGGGAGACTCCACACCCTCTCTGGGCAATCTGTTCCAGTGAACAGTCACCCTCGCAGTGAAGTTCTTCCTCATATTCAGGTGAAATTTCCTGTGGATCATTTTCTATCCATTGCCTCATGTCCTATTTATTCCTAAAATACTATTTCCAAATCCAATACTACTATTTCATTTCTTCTTAGCAATATAAAGTTCAATTTGATGTTGAAATCCTACCTTCTCTGAATCCTGAACATGACACTCCATTCTTCTGGTCCATGAAGAGCAGCTGACAAAACCAAAAAGCTGTTCCGATGAATATTTATGAACTTCTGAATTCTTTTGGAAAACTCTTCTTCCCCTATCCCAAGCAAATCTTGAGTGTCTGACAGTATAAATGCAATGCCTATTGAGGAAACTGCTGTAAGGTTCATACAGGTCATGGCAGTAAATGGGTTTTAGTTCTCACCACAAATTGGGAAGCACAAACCATTAGTCTAAAATGCAATGGAACAGAACTTGAATGAATTTCCCCATCTCTGACAGGCAGATTTGGCCAGTGATGACTAGCAGTTTTAAGATAATACTACAAATATCTCAGGTTATTTTTTTACTGTAACATCAAAAAAACACCAACTATTCAATCCATTCAAAGTAGATATATCTGAAGGCCTTTGAGAGCACATACTTCAGGAACAAGCAACTGCTACAATGGAATGAATTTGGGGCAAATGCAAAGGCTGACTGAAAAGCTCAGGAAGTCCTGTTTCTAAATGAAAGAAACAGTTGTAAAATCTTAAAAGTTAGCTAAACTGTCTACCATGAAAAATGAACTTACAGCCCTGTCAACTTAAGTTGTTCTGAAAGGGAAAGTTAAGAAGGCTGAAGTTTCTAAGGGTTAACAACTGAGCATACAGAAGTCTATCTCAACGTGTGCTAGTCCTTAAAGTTCAGGAAAACTGAAATATCTCATCTACGGGTCTAGAACATCTGTTCTATAAAGGAAAATCAGCTATTTCATGTTTACAGTTTCAGTGATTTCCTAATCAAATCCACTCAAATAATCCTTTCCTGACCTCCTCTGCTACCACCAGCTGTGCAAATTCAACTTGGAAGTTGAATGCTGAAGGTGTTGGTCCACTCTTACATTTACAGCCATGGATACTAAAGATCTCGATGGCAACTTTTATGTTAGTGGCATTTTTTGGTGGCACGTTTCCTCAGTAATAACATTAATTTACTGAACAGTTGAGCTGATGATCACTAAATCTCATGTAGCTGTTCTATAATATGTCCAAAAAAATAAAATAAATGAGAATGTTTAATCCCCAACATTATCTGTTTCATCCTCTGATTTACATATAATCATGGCACAGCTCCTTCCACTACTGCACTCAACTACTGCATCCCAGCAAGGCAGATTTAATTTAGCTTAGCGCAGCCCACAACTGACTGGCCTGACTTTGTACTTCTTTGGATTTTATTAGTTAAAAGTATAAACTTTAAAGTACTGTACCAGAAAGAGGAAAAATCACAGATCCAGTTTCCACTGATTCTGAATATCGAACTCGGTGTTGTTGCCTCTGCAGAACTGTAGAAATTTCATGATTCTAAATAAATTTTAAAAGGTTATTTTGAAAAGTTTTCAGTCAACAAGTTAGAAATATTCTTAAAACATCAACTGAACCATTATAGATAGACCTTTGACTCTGTTGTTCAAAAAGTATTTTTTATTCCACATAAAATTTTAAAAAGTACTAAAATTTTAAATATGATCAGTTAAGGAAATTTTGAAGTATCTGATTGGAAGTTACAAACACTGAATAAGAATTCTGTGTGTGTACGTCCAGTTTGTCTCAGGAAACTCTTGCATAATGCATAAAGAAGCTCAAACATTTTACACTCTCTGTTTTGGTAAGACATGCAAAAAGAAGATTTGCAGAAGTGAGGATCATACAGTAGTGTGTTTCTATGACTCTGGTTAATTAGGCTGCATTATTTTCACAGATGTCAGCATCTCAGCTGGAAAATTGTTCAGAAATTCTGTATGGGGCTTGATTTTCTTTAAAGCTTTTTGACAGAATGCAATCCACACAGGAAAACTAGAACATTGCACTATGCAGCATAATCATCTACAGAATAGACTGTGTTTGGATGTATTTTTCAGCCTGCAAAAAGCATTTCTGCAGTACGTTCCACAGAAGCTGCACGAATACCCATATATTAAAGGTTAAATCACTGAACCTTTTTAGCTAATAACATTTTCTTTAACCTACCCATTCAAAACACAGCCAGCCTGCTTATATAGAGAAGTGCCATGATTTAGTGGAAGAGTACAACAGAATGTCTGGATTGCAAGTGAACCTTGAAGGAGACATTAACCAGAAATGTCACGCTTTCAATTGGTCTGGAAGGGGAACACTCAGGGGCAACTGATTGTAAGGTTTAGCTACATTTTGGAAGACAGTCTCAGCTTCAAAGCCAATGCTGAATTATTTAATGTAAAAATATAAATAACAGCTATATGGAAATGATAGCTCATCACCAAAACTGATACAGAAAAGCCATCTTGGATTTGTATTCAGTTACCTCCATTGCTTTGCTTGTGGGGAGCCCTTACTAAGAGCAGTAGTGTTGCGTGGAGCTGGGGGTATGCTGCTATAGCTGATGAAATCACTGCCATCCATTACCTCTCACCATATTATGGCACAAAAACATACAGTTTACAGGCTGTAAATTCCAAAATGACCAGGCAAGTAAGTACAGGCTTTCAGCTGAGGGGATTCAGGAATTACTTCAACACGGTTCACTCATTTACACAGCAGAGATGGGGTGATAACCTTGTCAGCCATCTAACATAAGACATCCCTGCTTGTGAATCAAAGCTCTCTTGCCTTTAAATTCTTGCCAGCTGGCATGAAATTGTCCTCAGCTGCAGAAGCTAATTACCAGCTCCTTGCCATACCCCCTCACTTTACTTGGGAACAGAGTCAAGGTTTCTGATGTTAATAGAGAAAAATATATACTAATATCTGTAAGACTCAGTATTTTAAACTGAATTATGTACTTACAGAGTAATTGTCTACCCCCATGTTGATACTGTATCGGAAAAAAGAAGTATTCAGGGGGAAATTCAGAAAATTCACCAACATTTCTGATGGAATTATTTATAGAGCAAACTGAAAGAGGCATCAGTGCCGTGCAAAAACGATGAGTCAGAAGAATATCCTAAAGCAGTGTAACTCAGAATAGCAGGGGGCAAAAATACTAACTAGATACGGAAGTGCAAAATACAGTTGCACACAAAAAGAATCAGTATTCTAACAGAAGCAGCTTCAGACTTACATCAATTTCATCCTTAAAAAAACTGTATTCATTGACATTGAATAAAATATTTCCATATACAGAATGTAGGAAATTCTTTCAGCCTTCCCTAGTGAGTCAGATGCTGGTCTTCACGGTATCCTACCTGCAGAGCTGTGCTCATAATGACCGTCGTTATCCACTTTGTCTGCTCCTGCCCGCACCTTTCTGACATTTCCTTCAGTGGTTTAACAGCTCTACAGTAAGATGCCACTTCTGAAAAGTTTGGGAAAAGAGAGACGACAAGTATTTCCTGCCAGTTAACGAGGTGAGGTGTTTGAACCACACGAACACATAAAATACCTGGTTAAAAACCAGCGGAGCACCGGCAGGAGCCAGAGGCAGCCTGGGCCTGGAGGTTCCCGCTCGCCTTTGCTCCGGCCGCTGCCGGTGCGGCCTCACCCGGAGACTCCCCCGAGCTGAAGCCCGTCCCGAAGCCCGTCCCGGCGGGAAGGGAGGCGGGAAGGGAGCGGGGCCCGGCCGCGCCCTCAGCCCTCAGGAGCAGCCGCGCGGCGCGGGGGGCGCGAGGGAACGGGCGGCGAGTTCTGCAGCTGGGCCCGAGCAGGCCGAGTTATTTTCTATCGAGGTTACATAAACACACGAGTTTCGCGGGACAAAAATGCGAAAAAAAGAGACAGCACTGCTTTCAGTGAAAAAGAAATGCTGAGTGTGTTGAAGCTTCTTTTTTTAATCAAGTAAGAGGAAATAATACTTCCACATGGTCAAGAGGAGCTGGGATGCTGAACCATTAAAAGCACTGGTATCCAACTCTGCTCTTTATCCAGGCATGAGTTTAGCTTCTCATACTATCTTCTGAAACTAGTGTTTTTACCAAAAATAAGATATTTTTGTAAAAGCTTTTAGTTTTTAATCACTTTTTAGGGCATGTAAAAATAGAATAAACTAACCTAATTTATACATTTTTAAAAATTCTATACATTTATATAGCAAATTGTTTGGTTTGCGTATAAGTAACTAGACATTTTAAAAATTACTCTTCTCCTTTTTCTTCCAGACAAGACATGGATTCACATCTGATTTCCTTCTCTTGGGCAAATGTACCCAAGTTTGAGTAACCCTGCTCTGCAAAGGTATGGAAATGCTATGTTATATAGTAAGTAAAATATTTCTAATGTTGAATTTTTGAGTATTTGTGGACTAAAAATGTGAAAGTCAGCACATTAAAGGAAGATAACAGATATATTTGGTATCCCAACTACAGTGTTCCAGAGAGCAGTGACAATCTGAAACTGTTCTGTAACACACTGGAACCCTGTGCTCTGACTGCATACAAAAACCAGGGACTTAAGAACATCAGGAATTACTTTAAAGTACAATTATAAAATAATAGAGCAGTTTTGTGATGAGGGTTGGTGATCCTGCTGACATTTGTCAATATGAATTTTGAATTTATGCACACAATGAATGCATTTGTTTCAGTACTAGAGAGGGGTAAAGAGTAGGAACTGCTTTGTTTTTAAGGTTTATACTTGATCTATAACACTACAGTGTATTTGAATTAATATCTTGGATTATGTTTAATATGTACATGCATTAATTGAATTACAACTATTCAGATAGGGAAAAAATAGTAGTAGGGAATAGAATGAAGAATGATTCCCAGAGTAAATATTTTTAACAGGGCAGTGCATAAAAGAAAGAGTAAATTATTACATCAAAAAAATTGTAATTACAAAGAAATATAAATATTGGATTTAGGCTCCTGGGATATCAGCAGGTTCCTTTTCTCCCTGATAGTCACTTACTGTGCATGAAGTTCACCCCCAAACTCAGAATATCACTTGAGAAGCATCAAAATACAATGATGGATAAGTGTGGGACAATGAGAAAAACCCAAATCTTAACAGAAAATGCTTCCTATCAGTATTTTGATGTAAATATCTTCTTTGTTGTTGTTATACATTTACTTGTGTAAATTACGTGTCCTAATTACAGTTGGCAAATATTTATACCAGAAACTTAATATTTTCTGCTTGTCACTTACATTTGACAAGAGCTGGTATTTGAAATAAAAACAGGATTCTTTCTGAGACAGAAGGTGCTGAGCAGAATGGACCCTGAACCCCACACTGCCTCCTGTGTGAGAGCTGCCCTGGTCTATTCTTGTCTGGTACAAGTTGGATGCAGTGGGACATGCTGAGCCCCTGGCACTCTGCCCAAGGGATGAGTCTGGTAGCAGTTTGTTCTGCAGTACCATTTGAGTATTTCACAACTTGGCTTTCTCTTTTTGTGAGCCTGAATGTCAGAACACTAATTAAGTAGAGCTCAATTAAGTAGGACTCGAACAAAATAGATTTTTCTGAATTGTGTGTTCTTCAGAGTATTCTTCTCCACAGTAGTTTCCTTTCCCAAAAGGGACTTTTGAGAGATCCTGTGCTATCTGATGAGCTGAAGTTATTTTCCTACTTACTGTTACGTCTGCTGTGACAGTTTCTGACATTTGGCTAGTCTTAGCTTTAAATCTCAGAAGCATTCCTTTCCCACATACATACATGGTGCATTTCACATACAGGTGAAGGTGCAGGAGAGAGAGAGAACGGGGCTGAGTCTGGCAGCAGATGAAATATTTTCTGGAAGCAGAGTACAGAACTCCACTTAGGCAAGAATAGAAAGATCTTGTGACTAGAATTTCCCTATGATGAAGATAATGGCATAAGCATTTGAATGAATAATTTATGACAAGGCAAAATCTTCCATCAAATTAGTGTTTCTCTGTGGTCTCCTGGCCCATATCCTGTATGTTCTACATCAGCACCATTGTTTGATTTTGTGGGACTGTTGCATAGCTATCTTCCTCTCTGTGTATTTTTATATGAGAACTGATTGTTGATCGTCACACACATGTCACTGTAGTGGTTTAGCACAATCACCTGTCCTGTTCTCTGATGACATGACCAAAGAAAAATCAGTATTTTCCTTTAAAGGAGAAAATGGAGTGAAAGTTCACTAAACAAATGGAAAAGGAAAGTAACTTTTTTTTTGTCATTTACAGAGCACAAATAAAAATTTGTGTCAGCAGTCCACAAGTTGAATGAAGTACAGTGACTCAGCATTTAACTTACACACAGGATTTATTATTTTCTGTCATACAGAAATCAACTAAGAACTTTCAGTATGTAGCATGAGAAAGAAAGGTAGTGGGACTATGCAACCATACAGATATTCTGGAAACAGAACACCATGTTGACAAGGAATAATTTCAAAATTGGATTTCTTAGCCCCCAGCTCATTATCTAACTCTGGAAAGCAAGTGGGTGGGAAACATGCAAGCATTCGGTTTGAGAGCTTAACACCCTCCCCTCCCCTCCACAGGACTGAGTGATCAAAATATTCTAAGACCATAAAGCCATGGACTACAGGTAGTGACTCAAACTTTTCTTCATATGCATCCCATTATACATATATTAGATTAATCTTGATTACTAGAACATGATAACCCAGAAAATAGAGATTGAAGGGTTTTTTTCTGGACAGATACAGGAGGAGATTTTGTTACAGGCAAGAAGTTTGACTTAAGAGGTGGGTCTCTTGTTTGTGGATATTACCTCACTCTGTGAAAGTCTTTACACTACCTACACTAAATCTGGCATGTACACAGGGTTTGCCCTATCTGTATTGATCTTAAGCACACCAATATAACTCTAATGGCAGGATGTCATGCCACACTTGTAAGAGGGTTATGAAAGAAAAAAAGTGAAGAACAAATATTATTTCATTAAACACAACTGTAAGAAAATTGAAAAAATTCCTACATAAGGGTTGCATAGATGAAAATATAGGATATTGTAGGTTAAAGTAACTTGGTGAGATCAGTCTCAAAACTATTTTATACATTTAAGATATATGGGCCAAATTTTTTACTCCAGTCTTTCTGTCCAGACACTTAGCTAAGTGGTCTTTATAAATGTGCATCTGACAGTGCTCACACTAAGTTCAGTGGGAGCTGAGAAAGAGTACTCACTGTCACTTGAATGCATAAATACAAAGTATGATGGACTACCTGGATAATTGGGCTGAGTCCCAAATTTGTGCATGTGAACCTCTCTTCAGGTTCACCAGAATACACACTCTAGTCCAGTTAACAGTCATCATCTGTAAGTATACAAATCCTATTTTGACCATCAGTGTCCTTGTTAAATATATCTAGTTACTGAGTTATAGTCAGCCCCTTTAGGCATTGAGGTTCGAGTTACTGAAGACATGTATTTATATTTTACTGTGCAAAAAGTTAGATTCTTAGGAGTTTGATTTCTCTAACTGGACAGTCTTTTGAGGAATTATTTAAGGAGATCAGGGAAACAACTTAATGGAATTCCATTTTAAATTATTTCTTACTTTAACTGCATCCAGATGGTTCATCAGGATTAGAACCTCATTAAGTTGAGTACCGTATAAAAACACAAGTATGCATAGTGCCTGCCCCCAGTGTCAGCTCCATTACCCTCTCTGAAAAGAGAATGTTAAGCTGAAAGCCAATCTGCAGATGTGGCTGAGGATTCACTTCTGTGTTTGCAGAACTGTGCCTTAAAGGAGTGTACAGTGCAGATTGCAAAGAAAAGTATGAAAAGGTCAAATACAAGAAATAAACACCTGTGTGTGCACACCTGCTCTGTATAGCTTCTTCTGGTTTTAGTTACCAAATGTAAAAAACCAAAGAAATTACCAAACTCAGTATTTTTCCCCAGTTGATATCTAGCTTTTAGATAAATCACTTTTCTCTGTTACAGGTTTAGTTTTCTCAAACACAGCTAGGTTCTAAATTAGCTGAAGAAGACATTTGAGCTGTAATTTTTCCAAAGTTGAACATTAAAGCTTATTAGAAAAAAAAAATTGCATATAGCTTTTGTTCAAGAGAGAAAGATGAAAATCAGTATGGATTTTCTGCAAGACATGAAAGGTTCTAATTATATTTGATTTCAGATCTAAAAGCCCATTTCCAGAGAATCGTCTGTTGTAATAAAACTGCAATACTTCTCATTTTATCTTTTGTCCTCAGTTCCTGTGTAGTCCTGGCAAGAACGTCATCTATCAATGTACAAATGTTAAATCACCCCAGTCATGAAATATGAACAGAAAGCATACAATTATGACTCCTAAATTGAAGCCTTTCTAGCTGTAATTTGTCATACCTACAATTGTACAATGTTATTAGTAGAGTAAAACTAGAAAACTATGAAATAGATATATTGGAAAAATAGCATTTCTAGTACATGCATTAATATAGACAAGCCCTGAACCTGATTCAGCTGAGGTCAACAAGAGGGTTTTTTGACATTAGTGAAAATAATGAATTCCTAAATGTCTTGGTTCTCAGCAACAGGTGAACAACATAAGAGCAGTTCTTAATTCCTTCATGCAATGGTTTAGGTTTTCTGGAGCAAAGTAGAATGAGCATGCTACTTATTATTTTCCAGATGGCAATAATATATATTGAAATATTGAAATATACATAAAATAGTCTCCTACAGTATGCACCTATAGAACAAGTATGATTTTTTTTAACATTTTCCCTGAAACAAGCTGATAGACAATGCTAGAGGAACACATCCCAGGGACAGTCTTTGTGAGAAACATGGAAAATTCTCTTGCCCTTGTTCTTCCAAAATAATAATGAAATTTGCCATCTCAAAAATGGAGTAGAACTTTGAAATAATTTAAAACCTTAAAAAGTATGGAATAAGATTATTAAACACGAACAGTTCAGTCACATATCATCCAGAACTTAAAAACATTGTAAGCTAGCCATATCTTGTACTCAATTATTAGTATTTTCCAATGATACCCAAAGTAGTTTTATTATGAGAATAGTTTAATCTCAAATATCCGTTTCCCATGAGCATTGTTTCTGCCTGCTGATTTTTTTATAATTTTATATGCTGTGGACATTGATGAGGCCCTAAAAACCTGATCTTTGAAGTTACCCCTGCTTTTAGTAAGAGGTTGTACTGCAGACCTTTATAGGTCAGTTCAAGGCTGCTTTTTCCTGTTGATTTTTCTGCAATTTTCTGTAATTCTTTGATTCTAGAAATGATTATGAATTTAGGAAGTGTCCTTTCCATTACCCCTATACAACAAAAGCAGATGTCTGGGTTTTTTATGCATTTATTTGATCAGCTGCAGCAGTCCAGACTGCCTGCTGATCTCATTTCATGCTTACTTATCTCTTCTGATCTTCACTGTGTCTCAGCCTCTGCATTTCTTTTGCTATACTATATAAACATGGTATAATCTCATGCATTGAAAAAGCAAAATTAAATATATTATTGACTGATCTGCTTTTCTAACTGTTGTTTCTCTCTAAGTGGTTAGGCTCAGTTTCCTTCCTGCAGCTCTGTCAGGCTCTACCAAACTGCTGTTTGCTGTTGCCTTTGACTCTGTGGGCCAATCTCTCATTTTGACCATAGCCCTAGGAACACTTTCCTATCAACCTCAAAACTGATAATTTATACTCATCTGCCTTGTTGAGCTATGTTCAGTGAAGCCAGTGGTGCAGTTTCCATAAATCCTCTTACCCTCATTTGACTTCTGCCTCCAACTTTTTATTTCCTTTTCTTCCCTAATATTTTTTAAATAGATTATTTGGAAGAACTTTCCCCTTCCTCACTTTCCTGTATGGTTCCAAGCATCTGGACTTCCCTTTTCTGTCTGCAATATGTCTGTTGCTAACTTGCTCCACAATACAATTTTAGCTATTATGTCTCTGTAAAACGCTGCAGATCTGCTTCTCCAGTCCAGACTAGACTCTAACTTTCCAAGTGAAAAAAAGAGTAATGATACCTACAGATAGCACTTTTGGAGGTCTAGTCTTTTTTTTAACTTAACACATTCATACATGTAAAACATCTTTCCTTATTTTTCACTTTCACAACATGTCATTCAAGATAGGCCAGATCAGGGTCATTAACTGAGACTGATTTCCAAGCCCTCTCCTTTAAATTGCACTGATAGTTTACTAAAAGTGGTGGGATACAGACATCTTTGCCCATTCACAGAACAATCTCAGGTAAGCTGTCTCTGTTAACTGCAAGCTGGTCTTCTCAGGCTTTGACAAAGCAATTTCACAGCTCTTATTCCAAATACTACTGCCAGGGTAGTATTCTGACTATGCCACCTTCTTAGTTTCCTCACTGACACCCTTCCACTGTTCCATCAGATGTATCTACCTTGTCTTTGTTTTGGAGGTCTTTCAGGACCTCACTATTCCCTTGGAGCCCATGGCACTAGCTTTGATTATTTTTCTATGAAGTTTTCAAACAAACCTTTATCCATTCTCTCCATGTTTTGGAGAAAATGTGAATACAGTGATAAAATCACTGTCAGGAGGTATGAGAAGGACTCCAAAGAACTCAGGTGACTGATACTATTAAACAAATAGCTACCTACACCTGGCTCAAAGCTTGAGCATTCTGCTGAATGAAGTCGGGGTCAGACAGTTTTGGCAGCACACAAGGCTGGTCAGAAATACACATTCTTCCAGCTCCCTTGTTATCCAGCCTTCAAATCTCACCCTAAAGTCTTCCCTTCTCATAGTGCATACAGGACAAAAAAATGACTATTTAAACTGATGATGTGCTGAAACCATTGCTAATCAGCTAGCCAAATACTGACACTCTCACTTCACTTTTCCAGTCATGTGTATTTTTTTTTTGTCTTTTGTCTTATCTTGGATTCTAAGCACTCTGTGGGAAGTCTTTGGTTTGCTCTTTGTTTGTACAATGTCTAGCCAGTGTGATGCTGGTCTGATTAAGCCTGACAGGCGCTCTAGTAATGTGAATTAAAAACAATACCACTTTCTATTCCTGCTACTTCTCCACAGACACTGGCTGTGGGAAGCTGAATTCTATGGCTGCCTGTATACCAACTGAACAATACCCTATCCTAATCAGAGGTCTGCTGCAAAACTGTTAAAGGAATTGCAACAACATCACTGGGGACTTGAAGAGAGAAGCTAATTTAATTTTGATGCAACTGAGTAAGTAAATGCAAGACAGAAACCACAGTTAAAAAAACCCTATAGGTGATTGCATTTCATACAATAAACCTGAAATTCTGTGTCAGTTTTCAGTGTCACTTTATCAGTTCAGTAACAAGTTAAAATATATGGTAAAGTGAAAAATAAAGAAAAGGATCTCTTCTTTCACTTTCTGTCACTTCTCCTTGCAATCACTTTATCTTGCTTAACATGTGAATGCCCACTGTTAGGATATCATCACGATTTTAAAGTTGATTAAACTTTTGGTAAACAACTTTTACTTTAGTGCTTTACACAGACATTGAAAACCAGTATTTCTTAGCCTTCTGTAAGAGCTTCTCTTGAGCTTCATCTTTTACTATGGCCAATACTATAGTTCTTTATTTTATCCAAAAGATTATCACCTATTGATGTACCTTGTACATCAATCAAGGTGAAAAAGTTTTCTTGATGTTTTGCAATTCTAAAGGTGGTTCTAACTCCCTCAATATGAAGACTGGGTTAAATACAGAGTATTACATTTATAATATTTTGAATTAAAATAGTATGGATTATTTGTGCTGCTACTAAAAGAGCAGATGATTTTTCTGATAAGACTGAACATCTTCCTTCCATGAGTCCTCCACTGACATAAAGAGAAAGGAAGTTTTTTATTTTTTTCCTACCTTGATATAAAAGAACAAGATAAAATTATTCCTCCATTAATTTTGAGAATAAAACATTACTTTTACTTTTGTACCAGAAATTCAACTAGATAAATTATTTTGCCTCAAGGATCTTTATTCTGTCAAATCCAAAGTTGTAAATTCTTTAATCATACACTAGGGCAAGATCATGTTTCCACAGAACTGAGTTTCTGACTGTGAACAAAAAGAAATGAAGTTTGTCAAGAAAGTTAAGGTGCACTGCTGGAATTGTGCAAAAGCTTGCAAAACTGACCATGTTATCAGTGGTTAGAGTCAGCTTAAGTTGTGTTTGTATAGTTTCAACCAAAATAGAATGTTAGTAGCCTTTTACTCCTATATGGCACCCACTTCTGAAGGCACTTCTGTTAATGACTAAGAGGAGGTAGAATACTTCCTTTTTCAATTTTAAGCTGTGTGAAGGACAGACAAGCTCTACTGTTTCCATAATGCAGATATCTTAAGAGGGTCCAAACTTTGCAGGGAAAAAAAACCAACCCTGTATGTTTCAGGAGTTCTGACTTGGTAAGAATTACAAAAATTTTCTCATTCCTTCCTCCCCTGTCAATCAGAAAAGACAAGAATCAGTTTTATCCACACCCAAAGAGAAAAGCAGCAAAATGATCTGTGTATCCTATTTCACTCTGAGTCAAAATAAATGTTATGGTGACAGTCTCAATTTACAAAACCTGCACTAGAGATAATAATGAAGATGCAAGAATCCTATTACCACTCCTAAAAATGTGGCATCTGTGAAAACAAATAAAACCAAATTCCTGAGACTCTTGCTATACCTCAGCATGAGAACATGCAAGTGTAATTAATTAATGCCTGGAGGTAATTCTGTTTAACATCAGACTTCAGATGTAACACTGACCACAACTTCAGATTCAGATGTACTTTTGGAGACATCAGACATGCTGTTTCTTAGAGCAGGAACAACATTCTACCAACTTTGAATTCATGCACTATGCCATTTAAAATATTTACTTAAATATGTGCATTTTCATTAAAGAAACAGTGGTCTTCATATAGCACAGACCCTCTGAAGTCTTATATTTGAAGAAAAGGTATTTAAAAAAATTTATTGGAAACTTCAAAACAAACCAAAATACAAAAATCAAATCTGGAAGAAACAGATGAAACAAGCTGCTCATATTAATAAGGCCCAAGGCAGATTCAGATTGAAACATTTTCTTTGAATATAAGTGTGTTTTTCTGTCATTTGAAGTAGTGTTGGCACACATCACCTTTTGACACAAGCATTCTGAATCTTTATTGTTGTAAAATGAAGTCACCATATTTGGGGAGGGTGGGAAGAAGAGAAATAGCTCTATTAATAGTGCATTCATCTTTAAATTTTTGATCAATGAGAACATTAAATGTCAAAAAAGAAGATAAAAGAGAGAGTGGAAACCCAGACTTTTCTTTCATGTAATCTAGTTTTTCTAACAGTTCTAGAAAATACATGCTCAAAGTTCATTTTTAGAAAAGACATCCATTTAAGTCTTGAAAAATTACTGTACTTGTGATTAAATCTAGATGATAAGTTAACATATTTACCTCATTTTATCAGAAAGATTGCCTCAGTATCAAGAATTGCTTGTTCTTGACTGATGCAGTATTTCATTATGGTTTGGAAACAACTCATCAAAAATAGATTTGGGGACTGGGTTGGAGTTCAGTTGCAAACAGCTGACAACTTAATGATGGGTTTCCAGTTCAAGAATTGTCCATTCCCCTTGAGGGGAGGAACAGTCTTCAGAGGAAAAGCTTGCCACTGTAATGCTTGCTGAGGAGTCGTCAAGTGGAGACATGAGTTCAGTCCACCTGCTGAATGTGTCAACTTGTGATGTACCCTGAGGATTTGAACCATCTCGTGCCAGAAACAGTGTCTGATTGATAAGACATTGTGCTAAGTTAAGGTCTTCAGGAACAGAGTTTTTGAAATCTATGTTTGAGTCCTGCTCAGATAACAATTGCCTGAGTAGAGTCCAGTCCTGTTCTGCAAACTGTTGATCTTCAAAATCCATCTCTAGAACTGCTGTTTCTGATTCCATCCTCTGCTCAATTGCTTCTCCAACATCCATCTCATATATTGGAGAAAGGGTTTTTGGAGGCCGATGTTCATACATGCAGGTTTGTGCCATTGTGTCATAATCATCTATGTCTCCTGAAATAATTCACAATACTGTACAATGTAAAAATTGTAGATGATCCTCCCCTCAGGGCTGTGTAGAGCAAAATTTAATTCATTCAGGAAGGACAATCCAATCAGGTTAAAAAGGGGGGGTGGAGGGTTATACAAAACTGACAAAATTTGAGGCATTTATTTCCTATATAAAAAACAAAGTATGATTTATAAATTAAGTTAAAGTAGCAATCACCACTGGTAATTAACAATAACCTCCATAATTAAGTTTCTGATACAGAAAATGACAATGTAAATATACACTTAATGCACATGAAATTTCTCATTTACTACATAAATTAAATTTAGACCAGGAGGTGCATAGAGGGAATTAATAGAGAATGATTACTGAATGGTGACTTAAGCTATGTCAGCTTAGAAGAGAATTAAAACCAAAATGTTTATCAACAGGCTTATTTCTACACTGCACATGCAAGGGCAGCTGCAGGCAAGGGCAAGCAAACTTAAAAAAAAATTGTACAACTTTTAATGTCTTCTTGTTCTGTGGTCTGGCTGAACATAGATCATCATCAGTGTTTCATTACTCTCGAATACACAATAGTTGTGATCAACACTATTGTATATTTTTGATGGGATAAACAGACTGGATTATTGATATAAAGAAGACAAAACACAAAACTAGACAAGTATTCATCTAGTTAGAACTTTTTTTGTATATAAGCATCAGTTCTAGGTATAATCTCTCTTTTAGGAAATAAGCTTTTACTGGTAAAATTTAGAATTTTAGACATCTCATAGGCTCTAAAGCAGAGTTCACACCTACTCCCACTGGTGTGTCTTATAAATATTCAGTTATATTCAGTTATATTCAGTGGGAGAATGATCCAAATTTGTATATAATATATAAATAAATAAATTACAACAATAATGCATATAGCTGTTCAGGTAAACAGTTCAGTGCGCTTTAGTTAAGGTTATTACTTTAGTTATTGCACATCCCATTCAGACATACTATATGTTGTCAAGCAGACAAAACAAATACTAAGATTCCATCAAAAGCTGATGCTGTCAATGTTAGATTGGATCAAAAATAACTGAAGTACAGACAACTGCATCCAATCTTTCTTTAGTATTACATAAAATCTCTTCTCTTGTAGTCAAGTTTCTCATTGAACAGCAGGGTATTGACAGATATTTCAGACAAGTATTCTCTACCCAAGGGAAATACTTAAAAATATTTAAATATAGTTTCAGCCAAAATTACTTCAGTTCAGGATTCAATCCCAGAAAAATGCCAAAGCTTTCCCTATTAATTTGGTTTTGAATGACTGAATGTTTCTATTTCTGTACATTACCTGTAAGTAAATCAGTATTAGCGCATTCAGTAGTTGCTGGTTGACTGTCTCTCACTTGACTTTCCTGAGTCAGCATCTGATTCTTACTGCCTTCTACAGGTTTTGCAGAGCTGCTCTTTTGCACATCAGAATTAGTTTCTCTCTGCTGAAGATCCAGATGACATGGTCTTTCTTGAGACTTTGCATCATTGTCTAAGTACTTATTGCACTGGTGAAATTCACTAGCCATCTCATTCTTCATATTTACTTGCTGGTTTTCTCCTGGATGTGGACTACCTGCTGAATATACTTTCTCTGGGCAATTCTGTTCAGTCACTGAAGCACCTTGATTCTCTTTTCTTGGGATTTCCGTACCATGAAGATGCAGGAGAGAACTTCCACTCTTATCTGATCTATTGTCTCTATCCTTGTGCTGTTTGCCATCTAGGAATGCATCTTCAGTTTCCAGTGAGTATCTTGAATACAGTGTCTTTCCGTGGTGCTCTTGAGAAACACTGTCAAACACTTCTGAAGGAGTAAGAGAATCTATTGAGTGCTGACGTGAAGTGTGAGTTTCCACTTTATCATCAGCTCCCAATTCTTCACATTCATCTACTGAAAGTAAAACAGATCGTTTGAAATTTTTAGTTTTAGAAAACTCCTGACTTGCAGTATCATTTTCTGTTGCATCCTCAAAAGCTAAATTATCAATTCCTTGGAACTGTTGAGTAGGAACATTTGATGGGGGAAATTTTTCTGCAATGTTCTCTGCTTCAGATCTGTCATCTTCTGTTTCATCGGCAGAAGAAGAAACTTGGTCTGCTTCCTGAGTAAACGGTGCATTACCAAAAGTAGAACTTTTGCATTCTCTAGTAGTGGTCCGTGAACTCTCTTGATGAGACCAAATTTCAGGTCTTTTTCTTGGTATTTCATCATCACTTGTTGAATTAACACGGAAGAGATCAGAACTCTCTTTTTTCATTTTCACTTCTATTCTTAGGCTGCTGTCATAAATTTTTAATTCCTCAGGTGTACTTGTGTCACTGCTGCTTCTTCCAAGAAAATCATGACATAACATGGTACTGCATTTAGAAATCCCTCTTTCATTGGATCCTTCATCGTCCTGAGAGCCTCCAGCATCATAATCTTCTGATCTTGGTTTTATATCATCAGAGGATGTGGTTGCACTGGCAGTATCTGATTCAGGACTCTCTTTTGGATCTACAGCAGTCCAGTGGTCCACAAAGGGAATTTCTGCATTTTCATGGTTTTCTGGCATTTCCATAGGCTCTATAAGATCTGTGTAATTAGGTGAATATTTTTCCGTTATTTGTTCTGTGGAACATTCTGAAGCATCATCTAAATCTGTTGTAACTGATTTATATTCAGTCAAGGCTAATGTATCACACAGTTCATCAACTGTAAGAAATCCTTCCACGTGGATCTGAGGAGATGATATCTCATCCTCTTTATTGGTTACTTGGGGAAAGCTTGACAAAGTGTTTTCACCATAGTTAAGACCTGTTTCAGAGTTTATTTTATCATCCTGTTCATTACAGACTTTTGTTGCTTTTGAATTTTTCACCAGTTCTCCTAAAACAATAGCCTTTTGATTGGTTTCCTTGGAAAAGTCTGAATATCCATCATTGGAAGATTGTGCATGACAGTGAAATTCAGCTGTATTATCATCTTTCTCTGGATCTTCAGTCTTTCTAATTCCAGTCTGATCTCCACAGATTTGTCTTGTTTCCATGTCATTTTGTAGTGAAACATTCAGTTTATAAATAGTTTCTTCTGCAATTTGAGGAGAAGAAGATTTGGACTGTATTTCGTATTGCACAGTTTCAGAAGAATCTGGTAATTTTTGTTTATTGGACTGACAGGGCTCCAGCAATTTATTGTCACTGCCACTTTCTGTAGCAGGTTTTAAAGATTCATTTGCAGAATAGTATTCATTATTGTCATGAAGCTGACCTGCCACAGCATCAGCCATGTTTTTCTCAAGTTTCTGTCCTGAACCTCTCTGCTCAGAGGTGGGCACATTCTTCTGGACGACAGGAGAATCACTCCTTGAATGCTTTTGGGCAGAAGACTGAGATTTTAATACAGGTGTTTTCTGTTTCGGGTCTTTACTATTTGTAATCTCAGCATTCTTTGATGGAGCCAGAGTCTTAGGTGTTATTTTTGAAGTGGCTTTTGTTACAGGTGTTTGTGATTGTTTGATACTCTTCTTCTTAGCTGAAGGTTGTTTTTCTGGGAGTGTTGTCTGAACCAGGTGTTGTAACACATTTTTTTCTTCATTATGTTTTGGAGACATTCCTGACTTCAGTGAATTTGGTGATTCCCCCTGAGGTCCTAACAAATGGTAAAAAAGACTATAAAGGTTGCATGTGCCAGTCACAGTATATTCACCAATTTTATGTTAAAGTTTGTTTATGTTCAGAAACAAGTTACTCAACTTATAATGTAACTAAGGAATTTTAGGCTTCATAAAGAATTAAAGTTTGAAATAACAAATAGTAGACAAAAATACCATCTTGCCACCTTTAAAGCAGTTCATAGAATATACATACACTTCAGCCTGTAACTGAAGCAGTCATTCCTAGAGTAGAAAGCAGCAGCTCTCTAATAATGCATACAAACACTACACAGCAGCTTAGCACAGGAAGTGATGAGTACTGTATTCAATTTATATTGTAGAGGAAATGAACAAAGGCAGAAAATAATTACATTAGTTATAACATGATTAGAATACCAGAGTTAATGTCCCTGCTCAGTCAGAAAATACTGCAAGATCTTTCTTGACCACAAATTGACAGAACTTGTGTCTTCTATATCACAGTGCATTTAAAATAATATAACTTGAATACTGGAGCTCCATCCTTAACACTTTGTATCCTTCTAAAGCAGCGTTTCCTCTCTGAGTTCTACAGTGTCATTTCCTACCCCTGCTATCAGCAGCTGTGGAACTCGAGTATTTGTTTGGAGGGCCAGTATTAGTGATGCTACTGTGAGGGGGAAGTAAGAAAACACCAAAAGAGGGAGGCACAAAGCAGTCTGCCATCCAGATCTTGGAGGCTCATTACAAACACTCGACCTACAGAATTTCTGTTGAGCTCAGTCATGGTTCCAAATGCAGGAATGCAGGGGATCAGCGAATGGAAGACTCTGCAATGCAGATTAAACAAGCAGAAGAAAACACCGACTGGCAGTGAAGACTGTCTTTTAAGTATTTTGAAGTTGACACATTAATTTGCATTTTACAGTTTAGGATTGTCACCAAAAGTGAAATATGGAAAAAGCCCAGAATTCTCCAGAAGATTTTTCCAAATAGTTGTGCT
>VWYI01043844.1:0-34100 GCA_013399455.1 Anthoscopus minutus | reverse complement strand
CAATAAATCATCTTTAGGAGTCACAACATCTGCTTTCTTAAGTTCTGTCAGCAAAAAAATAACTATTCAGTAGATATCTGGTAAATGAGGAAGCTGCTGTTACCTGGTATGCAGAAATGTGTTAAGGTGACACAAAACTTCACTGGCACTATCAGGCAAGTCTGCTACTGTACAGCAACATATCAGGCTATTTTCTAACAAAACTGGAAATCCCCCACTCGAAAATATAAAATTCTCCTTTCTCAGGCATAATGGATTTTCAAGCTGTCAAATTTTTGTACATTGGAAAGCTCCAATCCCCTTAATAATCAGCCTGCACAATTACCATCTTGTCCTGAACAAATGTGTTAAACATGCTTCTAGCAATTTTTATCTTTCTTCCAGTTTTGGTTATTACTTGTTTATACGAGAGAATTTTTAATGCCAGCTTCTTAGTGCCACTGCAAAATTTCCTTTATTAATAACTAAGAACATGGATTTACTACGCACAGCAGGAATATGTTAAATTTTATTTTACTTGTCATATCCACCTTGTACAGGTGGCAGAGAACGCTGCTACAAAGAATCTCCTAACAATATATCCTGCCTTTCTGTAATACAAATCTCCCAGCCTACCCTCAAAAGCCCTTTTTTCCTAATGGCATTCCTCTTTTTGTGGACACAAAAGTCACCTGCCAGCAGCATGGCAGTGAGAGCAGAGAGGAAGGAGCTCACCTCTGAGAAGGCAGTGAGCACTGCACTGATGATGTAAACCAGCAGCAGAACTGGTGAGGGCAGCAGGCCTGCGAGGGGTCTGTGGGTGCTCTCTCTGAAGTAGTGATAGATGTAGTGGGTGCTGTGAGCTATTCTGATGCCCATGTTGAAGCAGTTGGCAAGGATAAAGCCCACACTGCCATACCAGTGGGTCAGGAAATAAGAGATGCACAGAAATATGAAAGACAAGGCCAGCATAACAAAATTGAACCTTGGAAAAGAAAAAAAAAAAAAATAATTTAACAGTGCTTACAGTTACAGCATTCATTTACTAATGATCTTTAATTTTCCAATATGAGTAACAGACTTTCTCTTACCAGCTTCCAGTAAAAATAAATTTAAGAAATGAAATGATTAAAAAATAATTTGAAATAATAGAAAATACATCAATCAAATTAAACCAAGAACTACATTATGTGAACAAAATTCTATTATACTGATCAGTTGTGCACTCATTGCAGAAAATCGAATTTAATAACAATTATTAGTAATGTAAAAACTTGTGCATTTTTTGCTATTTTATGCTGAATGCTCAAGAACAAATCACCACTTTATTTTGCTTCTGTTATAAATAGTGACTTGGAAAAATAGTGCACATTTTAAAGGGATTCTGAAAACAGCCCTTGCCAAGTCAAAAATCTCCCACTTTGATTGTGCAAAATAGACCTCACTGAAATTAATTTCAAAGGGCCACACCAGGGACAGCCTAAACACAGAACCAGGAAATAATTCAGGCTGGAAGGGCTCTCAGGAGGGCACCTAGTCCAGCCTCCTACAAAGTGGTAAACCAGCAGACTCACAGCCACAGCTTGGATCATTCCTAAGTGTACGTCCAGTACCTGTGCATGAAAAATGTTAACAGTTGCAAGCTCTCCATGAGTCAAGTGATTGTCTCAAAAAGTGTAACTTCAAGCTCATCTGTGCAAACACACATTTAAATTACTTTACCAGTTAGTGATATGCCAAAAGCTAAATTAACAATCTTTGTTTCTTAGTTTCTGATCTTTCTACCCAAACTTTTCAACTTTTGCTAAAACTTCTAAATCTAAAAGCAGACAGCCTAGAAAGGAGTTGCTTTTCTGAGGGGCAGGATATTATTTGTGCCAATTTCGAAAGCACCACTTCTTTTTAAGGTCAGCACAAATAAATTTACAGGAATATTTTGGACATTGTTTCCTACCTGTCCACTTCTTCTTTGCACATTAAGGCAAATGTAAAACATTCTGTTACACCATTGACAGCAAGAAACAGGACATACAATGAGTAACACCGGAGGAGATCTGGACCTTAAAAACACATTAGAAAGACAAATAGTTTATGATTTCTTTTAGTAGGGAACTTTCTTTTTGCAGGCACTGATACTAAGAGATAGAAGTTGTAATGTTAATACTAATAATGGAAACTTCAGTTCATTTGAACAAGCTTCCTGTCTAGTATCTTGACAAGAACACAAATAAACAACATGAAGGATTCTGATGAGCTAAATCACAGATTTCAATAGTGGTTTCAGAGAAAAAAACCCTGATTTACAAAAATTTTGCTGATTTACAAAAATTCATAATAGCTGTAGGGCTTTTTTTTTTTCTAAAGAGTGGTGGTTTTTTGCCAGGTATATAAATCTTCACCTGTTCCAGAACTGAGCATTGAGCCTCCATAAATATCCAGAGCCAGCTGAGAATAGGCATAGCCAAAACCAGTAATGGTGAGGCCAATCAGGAGCACAAGTTTCAGCAGCAATTCCAATACATTTGCAGCCATAGCAATGTCATCCTGGAAAAAAATGTAGTAAATCCCATGAACCAAAATCAATGTAGTAATAGCCACTCTCGTGCAGAAATGCTACTTCAGAGAAACAGATCAGTTTTCATTGTGCAAAAAGGTGTGAAACTTACCTTTGTTATTGAATTATCCATATACATGCTCTTAACTTGGTAACATTTTTTACATGTTTATCATTCTACCATTTTTTCAGTTCTACACATCAGGTAGTTTTTATCTCAAATATACACACAGACACCTCCTTTAGCCCACCAAGGATCTGATGAACAGAATTTAACTGTGTGCTGATGTGCAATTAGCAGGACTGCTACAGGGTGACCTTCATGAGTGATCAAGAATATTACTCTGTGGAACAAAGTTCTTACTCATTAATCCTCCTCATATAACTCAAACACACAAGAAAAATCCAGTTACTTTCTTCCCAAAGCTGCACTCTTCAGAAACATTATTTAACAGCTACTGATATGTTTAAGTAAATCAAGTACTTCCAGACAGCATTTATTTAATAGATTTCATTATTTAAATAATGGATTGAAATCTGGAAATACACAGTAGGGTAGGCTTTCCATCACACTGTTTGGAGCAGCTGATGTTAACTTTATTGATGCAAGGCAGCACTATGCCACTCTGTATTTTAATTTCTATTTCATTAGCATTTTAACTATTCTCTTTTCTTTTTGATCCAGCCTCACTCAACATTTTTGCTCTCTACTTTTCTATTTTAACAGCCTTAATACTGAAATTTAAACACACATTTCTGTCACTCTGTGACGCAAGTTATCCGTAACAAAAATCAAGCATTTGACATGTAATTAATCCAAAACAAACATACCTGCTTCTGATCCTTTACAGTCTTCCCTCTTTCCAACACTTTAGCAAAAAATACATAAAAGCTCTCCTCAATAGGCAAAAAGATAAACCTGGCCACGAGTGAACCAAGGTTATTCACAATATCATATACACCTTTAAAAAAAAAAAAAAACAATCTTAGACTTTTAGACATATTTCAACTCAAAGTTTTTAATAACAACATGAATTCTAATTTAACATCTCCAAAAAAAAACCCAGAAAACAAGTGGTATTTAGTGCAACATGGTAGTATTCTCTAAAAATTCTGACATTCAAGCAACTACAGCTTAAAATTGCAAGGTTTGCTCAAGGCAAGGGTAAGACAAAATCACAAACTACACAGAATTGAATCTAGAACAGCACCAAACCACACTTAAAATTCCTGCTGTAGAGGAATTTAGAAGATTCTGATAAAGTTCACTGAATGAGAACAGGAATATAAAGATTTACTGCTACAGGAGAAGAGAAAAATATACATTTAGTGAACGACCCTGCCCATGGTAGGGGGATTGCAACTAAACTATCTTGAAGGTCGTTTCCAACCCAGGTTATTCTATAATTCTATTATCTTAAAGTTTATAGCAACCATTCCCAGAAATGCATCTCAAAGGCTTTGAAACATTCTCAGATTTTCAAGCTACCTTCAAACACTTTCAGTCATTTTCAGAACCACATGAAGAACAATGACTAAGAAAACTATCACCATTCCACAATACCATCACACTTACCCTGATCTCCAAAATTTAACACGTTCAAAAATGTCATCACATATCGTTCACCTGTAAGTTCAAAACAAAGAACTTGAGAACAAGCCTCTATATCTTTCCCAATACTCGTTTAGGCACTTCCAATACTAAGTATTCAAGAGACAAAATCAAATGGGACAGCACCTAGTTCTGAAAATCCTCAAAAACTCCATTCAGGTTGGTGCCTCGTCTTCCCCCACCCAAGCTTTCTGAAGCTTTAAGTCAATTTTATAAAGTTTTCATGAGCCCTCCTCCCTCACACTTCTATGTCAAGCCTCACCCTCTGTCAAAATCTGTTTCAAGAAGGATTGTTTGAAGAAACTCCAAGTCAAGCGTGCTTCCTTCCAGTTAACAAAGGTCTGCAAAAAAACCACTGAAATGTAACAAATGCGTCTGAAATTACAAAGTAGAAACAGAAAACAGCAAGGCAGTGCAACACTGTAGGGTATCTCTAACTGCAGTGGTGAGGAAACCCACAATGCCACAGTTACTAACTACTAATGAAAAGTATTGCTGACTACAAGCACCAACATTCACTGACCTGGCAAAAACAGACTCCCTTGTTGAAATGCACTGCTGCTGCAGACAAAGTACCCAAAAGAGCATTCTACAGAAAATACTAACCAAGGTTAGAGTTAGGAAAAAGCCACCTAGGGTGTTTAACGTGCCTGTGTAACTTTCACCCTCACTGGAGATATGAATTGTTTACTGCTCTTCAAACTGTCCTTGTAAGACCTGCAACCAAGAACCACCTTTATATTTTCAATCAGTAAGTCTTATCCAGAATGTTGTCTTCCTCAATGAGTCTTTTAATTTCCTTCTTTGCCTTATTTTTGTTTGAGAGATATTTGAGTGTCTGTAGGATGCTGTGGAACATCATGGACATTTTGTGCAGAGATCAAACAACCAAAAATCCATTGTTACATGGTTCTGGTTTCTTTTCTGCCTCAGATCCAGTGGCAGCTGGTCATTCCCCTGCACAGTGCAGATGGTCTATCTCCACTTAATGTCTATTACTATTTTGCACAACCCAAGTCAGCAACAACAAACCCTTAAACAAAAAGAGTTCAGGTTTACGATGTTTTTCTGACAAGACTTTTACTAATACAAACGCCAAGCACAATTTCTATGTAATATTTTTTACTTAATCTATCATATCTTCTACAGTGCCTCAATTAACTCCCCAGTCTACAAGGAACATTCAAAGTGCCCTCACCTGAGATTTTAAGAAGAAAATCAAGAAATAAATTGCACAGCTTACCTCATCTTCCACAAAGCTAGGTAACAGAGCTTTCACTCTAGCAACTGGAAATGACTTCTTTGTGGCTTCAGGAGATCCCAAAAACATCACAAAATATATTACATAGCACATTACCAAAACACTGACATATAAAAGCTGGGAAGATCAGGAAGGAGAGAAGAAAAACAATGAAATAAAATTAACTTAGAAATGCAGAATTAGATACTAAGTGAAAATACAGTAAGAAGAAAATGTAAGTAATCTCTGTGACTATCAAATATTAAACTAGGAAAGGATTTGAACAGCTCTTAAGAATGCTGTTGATCTTTTTATCTTTTTGCAACCTGCAGGTTATCATAGACCTTTGCTAATTTTCATGTTTTATTCAGCATTTTTACAATATTGAAGGTCCAATTATAAAGCAATTACTCAATCAAAAATCAAGCTGACAGAGTAGCTACTGCCTACATCTCTTACTTCATAGAACTTCACAGAATTTTCAATTTCAATCTATAAAAGCCAGGGCAAAAACTGAAGGAAAAAAATTATCCCTCCTTCATTGTCATCAGGAAAAAGTTTTAACCTGAATTAATAGCATTTGATTAGCACCTTCTGATAAGGTAATTCAGGTTGGTGGTACAGGCTGATAAAGTCTGGTGAATTAGAATATCATATCCTTAGCTGCAAGATGTGCCTTCACAGATTGAAGGCGTTTCCTTGTACCTCCCTTTAACTCAAAGTGCCAAGGCAATAATGAGTATCAGGAAAATACCAAATAATAATTTGAAATCTTGAACCTCCCAGGAGCTTTTTCTCTCAGCTCCCCAAAGTTCTTCAGCAGACTAAATGTCAAAGGAAAATTAAAATTCAGCTGAGAGAACAAAGGGAACTTACCTGAGCCAAAGCAAAAATGTAAAGGCCCCAGTGAGGATAAAGGATTACTAAAGTAACCGTCAAAATGCATTTTGACAATACTGAAAGGCTTTCAGCAATTACCTTTAAGAAACACAAAACAGAAGAGTTATTTTCTGGCAACCTAAGCATGTACACAAACTTAAAATATATAGGTTTAATGCACAGAATTTATGTAAGAATGATTCTCAAAGTTAGTGTGACTTTATTAGTTTATTTCTGCTGAGCTGCCCAGCTCAGATTGTGATTTCTCTGTCAATTTTCCATTCTAGCATTTCACAGTTGCTCCACTGCATTTTCCCAGTCCTTTGTACAGAACATAAGGGATAAAATTTTGCTTGAGACTACCATGTTCTCAATAGATACCCTGCACAATTTTATGCAGAACTGTGGAAGCAGTGTGTCTCTTCCTGCAACCAAAACCTATGTTTCAGGATTTAATGAACTTGAAGGCAATATTGTCTAAATAAACCAATTTGCTTGTTTTAATGGGTACAAATTCCTGGACATGTTACAAACCAGGCCCTGCAGTGCTAAGCAGCACACACAGGGGTTTTTAACTGCTTCAATATACAAAGATCTAAGTCAGTCATCTGTTCTTTCCAGTAAAGATTCCCCCACATGCACACACCCCATGGACTTTACTAACCTTAAGTCTCACAAACAAATGAGCTTGTGCTAAAACCCAGAATGGCTCTCCCAGGAGTTCAACAATGGCAGAAAGACCAAATGCCACTACACCAGCCTGATAGTGAGGAACCACAGAAGGGTCGGGTACTTCAAGCAAGTGTAGCCAGACTAAGCCCAAGATAACAGACCAAAAGACACCAAGAGGGACTCTAAAAAGTTAACATAAAAACTAATTAATGGAAACATTACTTCAGCAGGAAAAAAATCCATAAACACAAAACCCCCCAAAAATAAGAAAACCAGAAAGACACAAAGAAAATTGGATTACAGTATCACACATGGGCACAATGATTCCACAAAAAATGTCCCTGAGGAATTAATTCCTGTTGTTACCATACAAAGAATTAGTATTTTCCTTTGTAATGAACACCCTTTTTAGGCACTCTCTGCAAGAACACAGAAAACATTTTTCTGAGTTGTCCATTCTACTCCAGAGACATAAGGTTAAATATCTGCATTTTTGTGCCTTAGGACCACACGATTATGATCATTATGATCCCACATGAGCCTGCACATGCTGTTCTGCTGACACTGCTTCAGAAACACAGAGCTTCTAGCAGAGTCCATCAAGTTTTAAATCACTGGAGCAAGATCTCTTTGACCCTCACACCATTAGACCCCTGAGATATTTGACATCAAGCTCCTAATACATACTTCAGATGCTTCACTGAAGTTAACCTTCATCTGAAGTTATGCTTATCTGCAAGGAAAAACTTAAAACAAAAAAGGATGCACACAGTCAATGTCATCTCTGTCATTTAATGCTCACTTGAAAGCCTATCAAACAGCAGAAAGCTGACTACAGTACAGCTCAGAGAACAGAAACAACACATTTTATACATTAGTATTAGACCTCTCCCTGACAGGGACAATCCGTCTACTTCATATCTGGATGCACACATAATCCCAAGTTCCTGGGCCAGATCCAGTTAACAGCTGGGCAGTTCCAGGGCAGGGAAAGTCAGGTGCCCCAATGGGAGAATATTATTTTATCATGCATGGGTAGTCTTCCACCATATCAGGCAGGTAAATTTACTTCCCAGCCCATTTGGGGCTACACAGCAGCTAGAGCTGACAGAGGGAGAGAGCAGAGGGAACCAGAAGGGAGAAATAAGCCACAAAATCCACTTTACTGCAATGTGTGATTGCTTGTTGCAGTGTCCGGTGGACTTTAAACTGTTCTGCTATAAATAGTACCACAGCTAAAAGAAGCAACCCAACTTCTTCCCTGTTGTTTAATTCAAACTCTTTATTTCACCTTTTCACATCTCTCCTACCCAAAAATTTATGCTGCAGGTTCACAAATGCATGTCAGGTAACAAAAGAAAAAAACTAAGCAGGAAGAGGAAGAAAAAACAAAGGACTACATACTTGTGCAACAGGGTTTTCAACAGCTACAGCCTAAACAAAACTCAAGTGACAGAAGAAATGGCACTTTGGGCAGTGAACTTCCTCAGGTGCTCCAACAAGAAATCAAGTCCATAAATGCTCAAGCACCAGACTTGAGCAGCTTCCTACATCAGTCCTATATCATAAACATGACTGAGGCTTCTAAATGCTGAAATAATTACCTCAGTAAATAAACACTCCCTCTGATTCTGCAAGCTCCAAGACAAAAATGAGAAATTCTAAGGAAGCAAACTTTTAAAAACATCTTACGTCAGCCACAAGAGATTAATTGTTTTGGTCCAGTTTCTCTTGGCACTTCCACTCAAACAAGCTCTGCGAAACGCCTCCCTGGCGAGGAAGACAACTGTTGAGTACAGGAGAGTCAGTCTAAAGAGAGTGAAAAGGGACAAAAAAAAAGGGAAAAAAAAGGGAGAGAAAATGATTTTTTTTTTCTATAAATTGTAAATCCTTCATGCAGTAGCATCATAGTTTTACACACTACTGCCTGGCAGACAAATTCTTACAGGTGTGCAAACATGATTATATGAGTTAAAATCACCATCTCCTACAAACAGAGAGAAAGTAATTTCATGTGACGATTCAAACGGCAAGAATATATACCGCAGACCAAATGTGCAGATACAGAGCATATCCTATAGCAAAAGTACGTTGTATCTAGTTTTTCCTCGGCAAACTGATGGTTTAAACACAAAAACCAGGCCTGTGCTACCGGCGTTTCAGGCCAAAACAGACCTGGGGAGGCATGAAATGACCGAACACTGTGACACAGCCAGCAGCGGATGGCACAGCATGAAATGTGAGCATCGCAGTGACAGGGCACAGAGCAGCACGGAGCACAAGCTCTGCCCCGCAGCCCCGGACGCCCCACGGGTGCTCTCACCTGACATTGACCACGCCGATGAGCTCCCTGGAGAGGTAGCGCAGGGTGAAGGCGTTCAGCCCGAAGGTGACCACTCGGAACAGCACCTGTGAAAGCAGCCGCACGGGAAGCACCTGCGGCGCCCCGCCGAGCAGCAGCAGCAGCAGCAGGAGGAGGAAGGAGGGAGGGGCGGCCCCGCACCTGCAGCAGGGCGCTGGAAGAAGCCAGCCGTGCGGTCTGGCCCAGCACATCCTGCGCCGCCATCGCCCCGCTCCCGCCGCTAGGAAGTGGCGCGGCCGCCGTCGCGCCGGATTCCGTCAGCGGGGCGGTACCGTCAGACCCGGCCCGGCGGGGACACGGCGGCACCGCCCGGCGCTGAGGGGACACCAGGCGACAGGGCGGGACACTGAGGTGACCCCGGCGGGGAGGGCGGTGCCCTCGACAAAGGACGAATGGCCAAGGAATTTCAGCCCGCCAAAGCTGAGGCGCAGCGGCACAGCCCCGGGTTCCTCCGAAGCCAGCCCGAAACTGTAGCCTTGCCTACGGGAGGAGATAGCACGGTCGATGGGGTATTCAGCAAGCTCTGTTTTCCAGAGATTGCTGAAAAACCTTCCGAGTTCCACCAATCCCTTTCCAGACCGAGGGCAAACCCACCAGCCTTCCCTGACCTAAGGAGAAACGCAACCGAAACGGAGGGAAAACATATTCGCTGCAGGAAGGGGAAAGGATCTTCCTTCATTCTGTGGAGAAAAAAAAAGAAAAACAAAAACCCAGCACACATAACCACAAAAACAACCAAAAACCCCCAGCCAAACAACAACAAAACCTACCAAAAACAAGGCCCACCCTATAAAACCCACCCAAAAGCACCTTCAAATACCAAGATGCAATTTAATTGCAACAGATCTGGTTTGATAATAGAGTGCATTGAAGCCTTCCAAACAGACAAAGACTTTGGACTCAGTTTAAGTCAGGACAGTTCCAGACTATTTTGGATCACAGCAGCGGTATATAAAAAGATTCTATCATTCTGTGTTACAGAACGTTCCCTTCACAAGCACGGCGCTTCCAGCTCAGAGGTCACATTTTTCTTAGCAATGTTAGAGTTGAACTAAGATTTTTCCTGTCTAAAAGCAGCAGCTACAAAGAGCATGGGGGAGGGAAGTATTTGAGCTATACTAGATTACAGCTTCTTAGTGACAGACTAAGAACAGCAGCAGTTTAAATCAGGGTCTTCAGAGGATCTGGAGAACCAACCAAAATTCTTCAACCTCATGCAAAGCAGTCATCTCTCCATTAATTGTCTTCTGCATGAAACCTCCTTGTCCAAGCCATTTCCCCCACCACTTTATTCCTTCCATGTTCAGAGTAGTTTTCCAGGCTGTTGACCCATTTGGTCATTTTTCCTAATAAGATTATTTAAGTAATCTGGAAATTATGTATAGATGTAGATGTATGTGGCAGAGAAGTATATCCTATGATATAAAAACCCCACAAACCAACAAAGAAAAAAATAACTAAACATTGTAAATTTAGAGAGATAGGGACACTCTGAAACTAATCTGTGTTGAGTAACTGCAGAGACAGATTTTGAGTTATAGAAAAGTATTGATTGTAGCTGGAGGGGAGGAAGCATTGCCATTCCCCTCGCCTTTAAGCAATTTTCCTGTTATCAAATGGAAAAAACAGCTAAAATATTGTCCTGCCTCAGACTCTGGAGTTTCTCTTGTGGCAGTAAAGGGTGACAGCAGAAATGAAAAAAAAACTTCTAGTGTGTTATGGCTTGTGCTGATCTCTATAGGGATGGATTAACTGGAGGGATTAAAACCCATTAGAAACTACCAGATAAGCTAAACAGGGAAACAAAAATGCATTTGAGGAACATGAAGCATGCACCATAGAATTGTTCAGGTTGGAAAGGACCCTTGAGATCAGACAGCACAACTGGTAACTGAACCATGTCTCTCAGCACCACATCTACTTGGTTTTGAAATCTCTCCAGGGACGGTAACTCCACCACTCCCCTGAGCAGCCTGTTCCAGTGATGCTTTGTTGAAGGCATTTTTCCTAACATCCAATCTAAACCTCCCCTGGCACAACTAGAGGCTGTTTGCTCTCATCTTATTGTTTGTTACTTGGGAGGAGAACCCAGCACCCACCTGGCTGAAAAAGCCTCCTTTCAGACAGTTGAGTGATAAAGTCTCCCTTGAGCCTCCTCTACTCTAATCAGTTACCAGCTGCCTCTGCAGCTGCTCCTCATAAGACTGATGCTCCAGACCCCTCAACCATCTTAATTTCCCTTCTCTGGACACTCTCCAGCATCTACCAACACTCCAGTAAGTAGGACTCATGTTATTTTCTCTCTACACATAAACATTTCCGTGACAAAAGGGGGTAACTTCAAGGACTAAAACATGAGGATTCACTCTGGTACCTGGAGGCAATAGTCTGACCTTTTCAAGCATCTGCCACGGGCAACAATAAGTGACAATGAGCGAAGTTTTGTTGGACAGTTTGGCTTGTCACCTCATAAAGCCGAAACAGAAACAGCTGCAAAGCCTGAGGGGGGTGGAAAAAGAGGAATAATTGCAACTCCAACTGTTTTTCATAGGAACCAGCTTTGGCACGTGGAGCCTCTGGGCATTGCCGCGGTTCGGCCGCGCGGTGGCGGCACCGGCGCCGCCACGGCCCGGACGGGACGGGCGCTTCCCACTCCGGCGGCTCCTTCCAAGCTCTGCTGCGGGCTGTGCCCCAACCACAGCCGGAACAGCCCAACTGGCGATGGAAATGGGACACAGCGCAAGTCCAGCTCACAGCAGGAGCAGCATTTCTTAGAACAGCCTTGACTGGAAGGGACCTTAAAGCTCGTCTTGTTCCAACCCCCTGCCATGGGTAAGGGACACCTTCCACAAGACCAGGTTGCTCCAAGCCCCATCCAATCTGGCTTTCAAAACTTCTGGGATAGGGCAGCCACAGCTTCTCTGGGAAAACTGTGCCAGTGCCTCACCACCCTCACAGTAAAGAGCTTTTTCCTAATATCTAATCTAAACCTACTCTCTATGTGAAGCATTCCCCTGTGTCCTATAACTCCACACTCTTAAGTTTTTCTCCATCTTTCCTGTAATTACCTGTTTCCCTTCAGGTATTGGAAGGTCACAGTTAGGTCAGCCCAAAACATTCTCTTTTCCAGGCTGAACGACCCCAGTTCTCTCTGCCTTTCCTTATAGCAGAGGTGCTCCATCCCTCAATTCATCTTGGCATCTTGGTGCCCTCCTCTGGACTGTTTCCAGCAGGTCCATATCCTTCCTGCGCTGTGGCCCCAGAGCTGCATGCAGTGTTCTGGGTGGGTCTCACCAGAATGGAGCAGAGGGGCAGAATCCCCTCCCTCCCCTGCTGCCCATGGTGCTTTGGATGAAGTCCAGGACACAACTGGTTTTCTGGGTTGCCAGCAGACATTGCTGGCTCATGTCCAGCCTCTCATCCACCAGCACCCTCAAGTCCTTTTCAAAACATAAACTGACCTATCAGCTAACTTAATTTTATTCACAACAATGTCTGAATAGGCTTAACAGTGGAGGTGACAGAAAATGCTTGCTTTTAGTAACATAATTTGAGAACAGGTACAAGCTAAAGGAGGACCAAGTTACTGAACTGGCACACAGTGTCAAATATGCTTCATGAGAACATGAAGTCAAAACAATTGCTCTCTGATTCCCACAGCAGGCAATGCCTACTTAAAGCATTCCTGCATCTTTTCTCAGCACATTCTCCACTTTTGGCTGCCGTGAGGCAACAGTTTGTGGTGGGATGCTCTAAAATACTTCACTTTTCTTAACAGCAAAGGAGGAAAGATTAACTGCTACAGAGGTTTTTCACATACAGTTAGCCTGCATCTGGAACTAAACTAGGCTGGATTGTCCTCCACAGACACACACTCCTTGATTTGGCACAATGGGACAAACCCCTGTTTTTATTAGGGGTATGTGAAACCTCCATATCAGAGATAACCCCTTCAATCTACTCCAAAGTTTAGTTAGTCCAAAAAGACCAGACAATGTATATACAGGCCTTAGAATGAGCTGGGACTGTTCCTTCAGAATTTAAAAAAAAAATTGTCTTTCAGTAGCTTGGTATCTGTGTTCCACTTAGGGAACTTGGGGCAATTAATTACCCTACTAATAAGGTATTTCAGGATGAAAGGTGGACTTTGACTTCAAATCATAACTTTTATACAGACTGATAGTAGCCCAGAAAACTTAAAACCGGGTAAGAACAATTAGAGACCTTCCATAGTATCACCTCCCTCAGAGAGGAATTCTTCTTCTACAAAAATATTTCCCAAAGTAAAGACAAAATGAGATTGGGAAGCAGGAACCTATTGAATCATTGCAGAACCAAAATTAAATCCAGTATAAAGGATCATTACAATTTTGTATTTTATTAATCTAAATAAATCCATGCTGCATTTTAGATATATTTTATATCTAATATATTTTAACTTCTTCATTTTGTGTATTTCCATTCCCTTTAAAGTCCCTTGAGGGCTTAAGCTAGAAAACCAACTGTGCTATGAAATCATAGGCAGCTCAGCCTCCTGGAATAGTGCATGATGTAACACAAAATGACAGACTGGGCTGTGAGCTAAAGACTAGATTTCTGCAGCTGCTGAAAAAGCTTTTGAATCAGGACTGATTTTGGAAACAAGCAAAACAAATATTCAGAACCCCTGGTGCTGGCTGAGCCACCTTCCCCCTCTATGTCACCCTGTCCAGCTGCTTCAGTGCACACAGAGCCTGAGATCCCCCTGGCCCAGGAAGCAGCCCAGTGGTGCTGCTGCTGCAGCCAGCCCTGCTCTGTGCCCCTGGGCAGGAGGGGAGGCCCTGAGGGCAGCATGTCCTGCACTGAAGGGTGGATGCACTCTGCTCCTCCCATCCTCTGCCCACATCTCCATTCTGTCCCATGGATCCCAGTAAAGCAGACAAGTGGTGCACAGCTGGAGCTAGAGGGTACTGTTCTGCAGAGCTCACTCATCCCAATCTCCCCTCTGGCCTTTTTCAGGAGCAATGGTCCTTAACACAACTGCTCTGCCTCTGCTGCAAGTTCACATTCTGCCGTTTCATTAATGAGAAGAAAATAATTTGTTCCTGGGATGGCAAAAGATCATTTTTCCTATTCTGCTCAAAAGTCTTGTGCCAGCAGAGGCCAAATGATATTGTCTGGTTTTCTTTTCAGAAAGAAAGCATGGAAGACATCAGTGTCTTTGCTCCTAATCATAGAAAGCTTTTTCCTTTTCAGCAATAACTGGGAGGGTGGGGTCAATGCAAGGAGTCACATGGAGACTTACCAGACTGGGCAGTAAATCTCATTAAGCTTCCTTCTGTCCCCTGAGCGCCCCTCTTGGGTCAGAGACATATCCTCGCCTGGGGATGCAACATTTCCAATGCAGTGCAGAACTGCAGGAAGAAAAAGAGAGTCACAGGCCATTCACCAGCAAAGGACACATTAGGAGTTACTGCTGTGCTGGTTTTTCTTCCCTCCAACCAAAGTGTCCCCCAGAGACTTTTTAGATTAGCTCCCCAGGCCTTGTGTGCTGAGTTAATCTCTATGAGCATGTTAAATGGTTAAACAAAAATTTGCAAGCTGGGGTTTTTTTTCCTGGCTGTGTTATTAGTTCAGCAAGGATTTAATTTATGTCCTTGATTTGGGATAAAAGAATAAAGGAACTTTTTGAAGAATGCAGAGAAGTGGGGTTTTCTGTGATATGTAACATTTGAAAAAAAATGTCTCAACTTTACAGCACAGCTTTTGACTTTGTAGTGTTTTGCCTCACACATTTTCACAGTGCCTTTAACACACTGTTTATATGTAATTTGATAACTGGTTTTGCTGTCTTACTGGTTTAAATTGTAAATTCAACTTCTATGTATTAAAATATTTTACATATAGAGGACTAACACTTTCTTATATATTAAATAATAAAACAAACCAATGTTCTACTCAAGGGAAAGGCAAAAAAAGTAGTAAAATATCAAGGATGGGATAGTGCTACATTTTTTATAACTGCTAAATAATTGACTTTAATACTTCACAGTACATTAGACAGATTTTAAGAAATTGTATGTATTGATTAGAAGAGCAAAAACAAGTGTTCTGCACAATGTTGTCTGCTTCCAAAAAGCTGCTTTTTTTTAACCTTTTCTATTTAGAAATCTCTGACATTCAACAGACATTTTAAAGATCTACAAAAAAACCCCACCTTCTGGTTATTTAATCTGGGGAAGCAATAAATTACAATATTTTGTCACAGGAACTGGCAAGCTCCTTTCTTAGAATTCATGCAAAATTAATTCTAAAACATGTACATAATCAATTCTGCACCATCTTAACTGCCCTTTGTGTTCTAAATGCTAAGCTTTTTTTTTATTGTATATATTTATATAAGTTCATCTGAAGATGATTTCTGTCTTGCCTTCTTACAGAGTAGAAATTCCAGCCATTTTTGCTAGGATCTGCTAACACTCTGTCTTACCTGTCACTTGACTGGCTTGGGAAATTTTTATCAGCCCCTCATTCTGAGCACTGGTAGACAATTTATCTAATTGCTGTGTGCTTTAGAAGCCTATCAATATATGACATAAGAAAACTACAGTGGAACAGCTCATGATCTTTTTGGAACATTTATCCTGGCAGCAATAATCAGAGATATGAAGTTCAATTTGCAGATTGTTTATTTTACCTTGCAAAAATCTCACTTGTGAGATGAAGTGCCTTCACTTATTGCTCATGTCAGTTATGCACAACTTCAGCTATCACTGTGATCCAAATTGTTTACATAGGGTAGGACATCCCAATCCTATCCTGCAAACCTGAATTGAAAGGGTGGTGATGAGCAGGTGCCAAGGCAAAATGCACATTTTTCCTCCTTCTTATGCCTTCTGTATGATGAACCCCAAGAAAACACTCACTGCTGCAGGTTTGGTGCCAGGGCATTGCTAGTGAACAGACAGAAGGGTTTTCTGGTTAGAACATCCAGAGTAAAAGCACAAGAACACATTTTGCAGCTGTGAGCACTTGCACTTGAAAACTCTTTACTAACTAGCGCTTGGCATCTTTGCACTACAAAATCATTACATGATTCCAGCCTGCATCTCTTGAGAAAAAATGTACTCAAAAGAGAGAGAGGTGCAAAAAGTCTGTACAAGAGATTTCTGCTTGCTGTACAAACATGTGTATTCACCAACACTATTTGCTTTATTAGTCATATAGAAATAAGGCTCTGATCATTAAAACACTTCACAGCTGCCAAGTATTCAAACAGAATGATCCTCTTATATTTTAGAATTCAACAAGAAGTGTTATTAAACTTGCTTTGACCTCAGCATGATTTGTTTGTCCACAAAATAACCTTGAGACTTTAAAAATCGACTGTGACAATAACTCAATGAGCACAGTAAAATACACACTGTGGAAGGAAGCAACTGGCAAGAGCTTCTGAAGTACATATGAGAGGAATTGGGATTTTGAAAATGCATTGAATGCAAGATATTCTTGAAAAGTATTCCAGTTTCTTGTTCCTTTTTTTTGAGTCACCTGGAGACTTTTGAGGGATACAAAGACATGCAGGAGTTTTACTTGACATCCAGGAGGATATGACACAAAAAAGTGGTTTTGTTGCTCGAAGTAACTCAGCATCTAGGAGAAGAATAATTTCATGCAATTCCTTATAAAGTTTGAGAATGCAGAATTTGTGACTCACCATACACTGCCTTCAAACTAGGTTCATACAGATTTATATAACACTGCGCACGTTCACCTGTTGTAAGAGAGTTAATTATGAGTCAGGAATCTTCACATCATTCATTTCCTTCTCACTTGAGAGCTGACTTTCATTCTTTACTGAAATAACCCCTCTCACAAGACAGTGATTAGTCTAACAAATGGATAGAATAAAATACCTTCAGCCCCTTTATGGGACCTCCTCTATCATTCATGATAGCTAAGTGCAGTACATTTTTTTGATTCCTCTTATCCTTAGTGGCAAACAAGGAATGTCTTAACACAATCCCAGCATATGTTTACCTATTCAGTTTCAGAACTCCCACATTATCCTTCAACATTAAAAATTCACTTTCAGTACAAAACCCTAAAATATTAGGAAAAAAAACCTCACCAGGAATATGGGGAGCAGAACTTAACACTGTGCCCAGCAGAGCTCTCTCAATTAAAAATAAGGGAAGAGGAAAGCTCCTATTTCACCTTCTAGTGGGAGGTTACCTAAACATATCCCTTTGATATAGGGGAACAATACTGAACACGAAAATCATCTCTGCCTCTAATCCAGATGTCCACAGAGTCAAGTTCCTGAGCTCCAATGCCTCCATCTGGATCGAGAACATGACTTTGTTGGATGTCTCTGTTCAGACAAAATTATTCTCCCCAAGCCCAAGTTGGCCCAAGGTCATGAGACAACTCACCTTGAAAGTCCTGCTGTCAGGGCATTAGGAAGAAGGCTCCACACTCCCAAGTTTAGCTGCACTGCCACCCTCACTGGCTCACTCTCTAGACTTATATGGAACAAACACAGGATGGCTGAGCTCTGAGGACACCAGCTGTCCTCAAACACCACAGTTACAGTGACAGAAAAATAAAAAAGACAAATGAGATTAGTCATCACATGAGATACACTTCTTCAAGTCTTCAAATACAAGATCTTGTGTCATACTAACATTAGGGGATTTCTCCACTTTGTTCCCTTAGCAGATTGCAATAAAAAACTTCCCTCTCCCTTCTCTACTAAATAACCTGGTTTATTTTCTCTTAAAGACATTTTGTTTTCAGCTTCGCCAACCACTCTGAGTTTGTGTGCTAAGCACTCATGTAGAAAAAAATACTTTTCTTTGTTCAGCCAAGTTATAAGTGTATCACAGCCGAACCATGATGTGTCAACAGTTTGTGTGTAACTTGGAAAAAAAAATAATATATCCAGTCTCACTACTAACACTGGCTGAGGAGGTGATTGGCCTTTTTTTAAGGATCAGGTATATTAGGCTAAATTCCCAAATGGTGTAAACTCCCTAAAAATAACAGCAGCAAACTGTTTCTTCAACTGGGCTATGTGCTTTTGCTTCTTCTCTCCCTCTATAGGTTCATGGTTTAGTTACAGGGAGCAAAAATCTGTCTATTACAACAGATGTTGTCATCCATTAATGTATTCCTGACCACAACTAAATCCTGGTGAAAAGATTCCTTGTAACACTGTGAAGACACTTGGGCATAAATTATTAGGTAGTTTACACTTAAATACACGAAGTCTAGCTTTAACATGATTAGAAAGGTATTCCAGGCATATCCCATGGCCTCTGTTTCAATCCCTGAGAACTGCATGAGGCCTGCATGGACACCTTGGTGCTCGTATGTCTATATATTCACTATACTTCCCATGTTCCTAAGAATTTATGCTATGGACAGAGCTATATATCCTACCAGATATTCCATTTTACCAGAAAGTCTGCATCCCTCCACCAAGAGTCACAGTTTGGCTTCTTGCCTAGTAGGAGGTGAAAGCAAACATGTCAACACTATAGGCCATAAGGGAACAAAAGTAACTCAAATTAAAATCAAAAGAAGGAATGAAAAAATTAGGCCTTCCTAGGTCCATAGAAGAAAATTATTGAGAAAATGTATTGCCCTTACCAGAGGGAGAAACTTGAATGAGCAGTGAGCAGAACTGCTCATAGCCAGTCAAAGGAGCTGGATATTCCTCTCACAAATACAGGTGTCCACACAGAGCATTGAACATGCCTAGCAAGAAAAGAACAGGCTGTTGTATTCTCCTGTTGCATCAATGACCACCACTTCCATCAGAAGAGAAATACCACTACATGGAAAACATTTCATCTTCCTGCCTTCATAACCATTATGTTAGAAAGCTAAAGGTGCAGCATACAATTCTGTGGAGGCCCAGGCACCTGTTACCAAAATGCCTCAACCCTGGAGAAGGCAAAACAAGACAGAAGAGGAGAGCTGCACCTCTAGGTTAGGATGGGAGAAACCTTGTTCCCATGGGCTTTGGAGTCACATATTGGTGCCTTTTGGGTTCTGGTGTTCTGATAGTGTATGGGGATTGATATCACCCTTGCTCAGCCCCTGTTCGCCATTAATGTACCCTTCCTAGAATGTTCTTCCTTCTCTTAACCCCCATTGGCTCTGTTTTGCCACATTGTTATTCCCTTGGTTATTTGCCCCTTATCCTCTTGGTTTTCTCAGTCTTTATCCACTCCCCTGCACCACTTTCCCTTGTCCTTGTTGGACCTCGACCCTCAGATCTGCCCCTTTTGCCTCATTTAACCCTGTGCCTTTAGCCCAATCCTTTGTTCTCATCCCTGAATTCATCTGAGGCTGTGTTCTTCAGTAAAGCAGTTGTTGGGTTGCCACACGAGGGCCCATCCCTTTGCCTTTATCATCAGCAATCTTTAGTGGTGCTCTCCGGGCCCAAGAACACTGGTGGCTCTCTGGGATCTCGTTGCAGCACGCTCTGTAAAACAGCTCCTATTCATTTGGAGCCCCAATCTGTCACTATTGCCTTTAATCACCGTTCTGCAGCTTGCAGGCCACAGTTCACATCACCCTTCATTCATCAGCAGATTTTAGAAACACTGTGTATTTCACTATGTGTCTTTAGACCTCCATGCCTGTCCTACTTTAACATAAATTTAAAATTATTTTCTTAGAAACCAGCAATATCAGAGGTTCACTGTAAGAGAAGTCACAGGAGCCATTTAGGGTTTTTGTGTATGGGAGAATACTCCCACTCACATCCTGAATAATGTGGGGAGGTTCAGACAAAAGGATCTGACCACATGTCTGAGACTAAACCAGCAACGCATATCTTCTACCCACACCCTGCTCCCAAAACTCAATCTGTTACCAAACCAGTTCCTTTCCATCTGCAAAGCTCACTATTTTATGTTATCAGTCTCTCTCAGAGTCCAACAGAAAAAGCAAGAAATGATTAGTGGCAAAGAGTGGCAAATCTTGAAATCATTTCAGTCCTAGACACACAGAGAACACTGTAACTTTTCTATAGAAATATTTAGGAATATAAGCCCTTTCTGACTATGCCACTGACATTTTATCCTTAGACTTTCATCCCTTAGTCCTCTCTCAGATATTAAATTGTACTGGGCTTCATTCTGTAAAGCTGTTGGTAATGTTTTCAAATGCTATATGCACGGTTACTGTAGTCTGGGAAAGTGCTAGTCAGGAAATTAGCTTTATTTTGTTACTGCAATTCTGGCAGTCTTCCAGATCTTTATGTCATTGGCTGCATGTGATTATCAACAAAAAAAACCCAGAGATCTTCTTGCCATAACTAAAATTCATTCAAATATTCAGGTACAGAATACAAAATTTGCCACAATATAAGCCCAAAGTTTGCAGTAATCCATAGGAAAGTCAGCAATACTTCATATCATTCTGGATGTTTCACCAGTCTTATTAAAACTGCCTCTTTCCTTACAGATTGGTTTTTCAAACATGCTTTTTGTTGTTCCTAAGAACATGCAGTTTAGCAGGATGGACCTGTTGATTCCAACTTAAAAATACAAGGTGATTTAAAAATAACTTCATATTTTTGTATCTCCCCCCACTATCCAAGAAGAACTGTCTGCTTGTTAAACACCATCATCAGTTGTGACTCTACTTGTACAGTGGTATAATTCTCTTTATGAATAAAACTGTTTGCTTTCAAGTGCCATTTCCCAGTTTCTCCCCTGATATAACACTGTATATTCTTTTCTTTGCCAAGAGAAGTGGACTGGTGGGGTGTAACTGGCCACTGAAACCGAAATCTGCACTGGTAAGATTGCTTCTGAATAGTTCTGTAATAAGTCATTGTGAATTTGACAATGGAAAGCAATGCCAAAGCAAGGAAAGCTGTTCAAAACCCCAGATTTTGTTCCCAGCATGTTATTAAAATCACAGGCTGCTTCCTGCTTTTTAGATAAAAAACACAAATATTTGCAGGGAGACAGGGAAATAAAACTCACTCACTTTATTTGTTTTTTCACAATCTAGGCTTACGTTCAGCCACTTTTCACCTGAGACAAAATCCTACATCATGGAAGAGCAAATTCTGAGCCATTCATGCGAAGTTAATTCCATTTGGTCATTCCAATAACATGGAAGTACACAAGGATTTTACAGCTGGGTAATGTAATGTAAGAGACGAACACTCAAAATTCAGCTAAGAAACCACTGAGCCTGTGCTTTTCTACTACCACCACTGGTTTTGTTCTACCACTACTACCAAAGAACTGAGCACAGCTGTGTGAAAAATCTTGTGCTGACAGTGGGGCACGGCCTGATCACACCTGGCTACTCTTTCACGGCAAAGGAATGTGCTCTTTGCTACTCTGCTTTCTGCTTCCAAACTGGAAAGGAGATATTTCCCAATATATAAAGAAAAAGGAATGTCTTCAAAAGTGCCTATGGGAAATAGACAATACAATAACTATCAATACTCTGTTATATTGCAAAAGGAGAAACAATATCTTGAAAACAAATAAGACTCATTGCATTGATAATTTTAAAAAGAATTATGATTCTATATTTAGAAAAGTCAGACACTGGATTTCACCACCATATGTGGAAAACATTAAAGGGAAAACTGGGTGGGACTGCCCAGGCAGTATGGGGTCAAGAATTGCTGCCTTTTTTTTTAAGCTCATCCCAAAACACTGGTGGGGGGCACAGAAGTTTAACACAACTTTCCTCTGCAGCTACGGCTAAAGTAAATTTGATTGGCAGGATGCAAAAACTGGCAGTGCTGGAATGATGCTGACAGCACCAGGACTAGCTGGGCAATTCTGGGACTGTTTGCAGTCTTACTGCCTATTTTTGGTTGGTCTGTGAATAAAAAAGAATTTTCAATCTTATTATTCCAATGTAATTTATGAGATGAATAGAGAGTAGATGGGAGAGCAAGACTTCCCTTGGACATGCATGGGAGAATTCTCAGTCAATAAGCAGCACGCATTAGCCAAAATTCTAGTGCCAGCATTAGAAAATTTGTGAGTATACCGTCAACATAAATAAAAATGAATGGCCTGAATATGCATTGTTACTGTTTTCTTTTGAATGTGTATGCCAAGAATTGCAAAAACGGTCTTGCTCACAGCCCTGAAAAAAATTCCTTCATTATTAGTTCCTTCTTTTTTGAGAAAAGATTATACCTAGTAAAAATTCATAAAACTTAAAGAAGTCAAACAGCAGTTTTGCCAAAAGGCATATGGTCAGGTTGGCACTTACTCTGTCCAATCCTTTGCACATCCAGAGCATTTCAACACTGATTAATTGTCAGAATGCTCAAACGAGACAAGCAAACAGAAATCTGACAGCCAGATGCTACAAACAGCCCTCTATTCAAACAGATCATGTATTATCCTATCACTGCTTTTCCCCTGTCTTTTCAGGCTGAATAGTATAACTTAAATGTTCTCAACAAGCATTACAATACAGTACATATTTACAGAACTAAGTACAGAGGTAAATGAATCATGGAGTTGGAAGAGGGAGAAGGAGCAGATCATTCTTTTGTAAGCTTAAAAGACATCTTAGGATTTTTATATGTAAGCTATGCCATGCATTTTCTAAATTTCCTTTTCATCCCAGTGTTTCCCAAATACTTTGTCCTTCACAAGATTGTATTTATCTCAGCGGAAAGCCCAGTATTTCTGCTGATCAAGCATAACAATTTGGAAGGAGAGAAGAAAAGGCATATTTAACTAAGCGTACCTGAAAGTTGCATTTACAGACTGAAATAGTGCAGAGACCCTAAAAGCAAGTGTTCTCCTCTTAAAAAAGACCCAAAATCTGCATTGAGGTATCTAGAGCCACAGCTTGTCCTCTGTTTCCTTTTCATCACCCTGGAGCATGTGTCTCCCTAAAAGGATGTCTGTGCAATCCTTCCCTTCTGCAAGACAAAATATGAGAGGGGTCAAATGACTCATTATGGATCAAGACCTCACAGGCCCCACCATTGCTTCATCCTCAGGCAAAGAATGAGCACATGCAGGACTCCTCACAATACTCCCATGGGAAGATTCCTACTGAAGGAGTCAAGTGAATCAGCTGGGGAACAGACCAAAACCTGGCGCCCTGGGAAAGAGATTGCAAAGGCTTGGACTCTGAAAGGACAAAATGTAGGGATTTAATTCACTTGTTTGCCTTCTCAGCAACAGAGCATTCACACCTTATCCAGAAATGAAAACAGTTCTGGTCATCAGTCCCACTCCCACAACCTAGAATGAGGGTGGCTTAGCACAGCTGAAGCTCACACACTGCTGGAGAAATGGGAAGCAAACCTGCACATGCCAGAACGCCAACAGAGAGTTCACAACTAATACCTTGATATTCTCCTCAAATCACCAGGATAGTTATATTCCAGAAATGACAGCTGACTGATTTTTAGACTAACTACCCTTGCAATGACTCTTTAGTTCTTCCCTAGGCACATTACAAAACTGCAAGCATTAGGTATCTTGTGTGTGTGTGCACAGAGAAAAGTATCTCCCTTTTCCCTAAGACATCAGTACAGGATATACCCCAAAGGAGTTCCTACATTACCTTCTGAAGGCACTGGCTTTCAGAGATTACACAATATGCTCCTACACCTGCATAAATATGGCATTATCTAGGTACTGGGTTTCATTCTAGAGTATTTTAACTGCCAGCTGTTATTCTGAGAGACAGATAATGTAAATAATTAACAGGCAGGACATTCTTCCAGCAGCTAATGCTATAAAATAATTTCCCAGATGTCATCCCAGAATTAGATTTAATACTGATTAAGCACTCAATAGTAATGTGTGGTGAAAGACAGACAACTGTAACAGAACAGTGCCAAGGAAGTGCTGATTTTCATCTGACTGGCTTTCTGCCTCTACTGATGGCAGTTGATTAAAAAGCATTTTTTGCATGCAGACAGCAGTTTTCTGCACTTTCTTCCTGCACTTCTCTCACATCTCTGTTAGTAATGATGTGCTCTCATTAGCAATGGGGCACCAGTAGCCACTGCCATAAGCCAAGTCACACTGAGGTGTGCTCTCCCGCTCAAGAACAGATGGTTCCTCCTTACAGCACACCAGAGAGGCTGCTTGTTCTACACAAAAAAAAAAACCCTGTTCACACCTGCTGGACAGGCCAAAGAGACAGTCATCAGGACACTCAGATCCATTCCATGTACACAGGGCGCTTTCATGAGTCACTACACATTTCAGAGGTGGAATCCACCCAGTTTCAGTTTTTACACTCATTTGTCAGAACAGGTAGACCCTTCCCTGAGGCTTTCTCACCCCAGGAGCTGCAGGAAAGTCCCCTGTCACTGCTTATAATGGAACAGGAGTTATTTTAGCCTTTGTGAGAGCCAATCATTCAGTGATGGCTGCTGATCAGATATTGACACCAGTGATGTAGCTTGTACAGACACAAACTCAGTCATTTCTGGAAAAACAAACCTTCCACAAGCGTTTCCTCAGCCATCAGCCAAGATCTGCATCTCATTATCACTTGCAGCTTGCCCAGGCTCTGGAATTAGTGAATCCAAGTAAATGAAGACTCTCTGTTTAGCAAAGAGGTTAGTTTACAATTAAAACTACTTTTCTAAAATGGAAGTTGAACATTAGCATGTCTGTAGCGCTTTTTAAGCTGCAGTACCCAGAAGCTATAGTATAAACCTGAACACATTCCATTAACTTTTATAATTAACAAAGATACAAAATTCTTAAAAAAATTAAAACTGCAGCCCCATATCCTGTCTCCAACTCTGTCCAGTCACCCAAATAAACACATCCACCTAGTACAGTTATGGATTCCAACTTTAAAAGCATTAATCTGATTCTCATCTGGTGGCATTATGTTGGCTTTGTTGAGAGCAAAATTAGGCTACTGCTACTTGAAGTCTTCACCAAAAACTCTCCAAGTTTGTTTTAATGTCCCTTTTGATACAATGACAAAGCCAAAAATACCCAGTATTCTGTAAGAGCTAAGTGTTATGGATAGAGCAGGTCTTAAGAGCTGAAGGCACTCAGTACTTGGATGCAGATCCTGGAAAAGTTTCAGGAAGCTTTAATTAACAGTGTTAGATCAGTAGGTATCACAACTTTTCTATTATACAGTTATTAAGCTGATTTTTCAGAACCTGCAGAAGCTTTGAATGTTTGTAGAATAATTTTTGTAAAACTGAACTACCAATTCTGACTATTACAAGGTGACTAGATTATATTTTTCTTCTACAGGAACACCTGCACTGTGTCCTGTACTGCAGCTAAACTGGCCTGGAGGCTGCACTGACCTCTGCTGAAGTTCAGCACTGCAGGGCAGTGTACACATGGTCTGTTCTCAGACAAATGCTTAAAACTGAGGTAACTTCTCTCTGAACCTCATGTATTATTAGATGGGAGTCAAATCAGCAGTCTGAATATGTTAGTAGGTACCAGTTAAACTCATTTTCTTCTTCAATGACTTCTCACTCATAGCCCAGATGAAAGTGCAGCCCTAACACCTGACATATTTTTCTTTTCTTCCAAAACTGCAGTTGTATTACACTGCTGCTACTATGGAGCTGCAGAAAATTATGAAATTCATAATTATTTTCTAAACAAAAGCCAGTCAGTGGCAACAATAAGAATCCTTCAACATTATTGACAGAGCTGAAAAAAAAGGCAAGTGAAAGAGTTTGTTGGAACATGAGAGACTATGAACTTCAGAGTTTTGTCCAGGCTACAGACTATTCAGCAGTACCTTGTCTTTGTAGGCTTTCTCTATATGACCACATAATGTAAAAAAACCAAAGCCACAAAATCCAAATAAAATAAAACCAAACCAACCTCACATACAGAAAATCACTGGGGAAAAAAAGGACTTGTACCCATCCCTCAGTGAAAAGCAGCTATTAGTTACAAATACTGTGAGGAACAAAAACCTCCTTCCAGGAAGGAAACAGCTATATCTTGAGTCTGGAAGAAGTTGATAATATCTGCACATGATAAATCTCAGTCTGCAGACATCAGAACATCATCAGTGATTTCAAAGATGTCCTGATTAATCAAACTGCATAATTAGGTGCTTTAACTGTCTCTACTCTATCAAGTGCCTTTACTATGGCCTTGTAAGGTGGTTCATTTTAAACTATGACTGGATAGAGGCTTCACTGTGCTGATAATCCAGTTATACTTTGGGAATTACTGTGTACCACTCAATTAAATTAAGAGATAAACAGAGAATTAGCTACCACTTGCCATAGCTGCATCAATGTAAGCTTCTGTCACAGGCCTTGCTGGGACAGACTATACAAATTCTAAAGAGACAGATGATAGAGGCAAGAGTGTTCCTTTGCTGTTTAGGTTTATATGTGAACCAGCAAGGCAGAAATTTAAGACAGATTTTCTCCTCCTTAGATTAACAAAGAGTTTGTATCTAGTAAAACACAAACAAGCCCCATTTCCAAAATGTTGTCCTGCTTCTGTCAGCACTGGAATAACCCAAATAAGCCACATCATCAGGAAACTATTTTTTTTCCTACTGTAAGTACACAAAATAAGCTATGTTTGTGTTGGGGTGGGTGTGTGTATAACTTTTACCAGCCATAACTCTACTGCCATTGCTTAAGGGCAAAACAAAATCAGCCAAAGGATGTGATCCCATAATTAAGGGATTGGAGCACCTCTCATGAGAAAAGGCTGAGGAAGCTGGGGCTGTTTAGCCTGAAGAAGAAATGACTGAGAGGGGACCTCATCCCTGACATCTGCAAAGGGGTCAGAGCAGGGACCAGGCTCTGCTCCTGATGCCCAGCAATGGGACAAGTCCTGGGCAGGGATTGATGCCCAAGAATTTCCACCTGAACTTGAGGAAGAACCTTCGTGTGCAGGTGACAGCACTGGAACAGGCTCCCCAGGGAGGGTCTGGAGTGTTCCCCACTGGGAAGAACTACTGGATGCAATCCTGTGCCATGGGTGACCCTGCTTGAGCAGGGAGGCTGGACCAGATGACCCTCAGCGGTCCCTTCCAATCTGACCCACTCACACTATCACACTGCCAGACACTGCTTTTGTCATTTTTAAAATTAAATAAGCCATAGGTAAATGTCTAGACTAATTCTCTAACCCTACACTTCAGTCTCACAATAAAAATCACAACCACTCTGTAAAATTTATAGTGGGAAAATTACATGCATAAATTGTCTTTAAAAAAGACATACTTTTGGCGGCAGGAAGCTAATTTGCTTCACACCACTGCACATTTTTCAGAGGTCTCTACTGAGTATTTTAAGAGTGATTCAGCAATAATTCCAAAACAATTCTCATAAATTCTTTACCATGTATGGACACAGAAACTTCTCCCCCCTCTTTTTTTGGAGCATGCTCTGCAGCTTACCAGATGAGTTTAAGATTTCAAATGCAACTTGAAAAAATGAACTGTTCTACGTTTTAAAATGATCAGTTATTTCAGTTTGGGTTTGATAGTTCACTGTTTAAAAAGAAACATTATTTACTGGTCAAACGGCTGCAAGTCAAGACACCAGGCTCAGTTTCCCAGTAGGTTCTGAGACCTAACTTCAAGCACTCATATACATTTTATATGCCTTATTTTCTGTTGTATACAAAATACTTCACAAAGATAACACAGTACAGGACAAAACATGCAGGATACATACACAAAAATAAACTTGTTAATAATAAAAACTTCTGAGAAATACTGTGAAATATTAAGAACTGAGTTTCATTTCTATTCTGTAAAACATTCATAAATACGCAAGGAGTTGCACTGGAAAAGGGAAGAATTGAAAATTAAATGAAAGCTCAGGGCACACAGCTCTTAAATCTTCACTGATGGATGAAGACAGGTACAATTTCTTTGCAGGAAAAGTATAAAATGCCTGATTACTAAAGTATGAATTAGTTAAATTCCCATTGGATAGCTGTTGGATAGTTTGTTCTAGAATAACTTACAATCTATTTGTAACCAAACTCTAGTCCTGTTATTTCTACAAAGTACGTAAAAGTTGCTATAGTAAGTTAGTTCTTTGAAAAAGGTATTTTAACAAATAATCTATTACAGACATAATAAACCCCTCAAACTTGTCATTGTTACTTTCAGGAGACTTTGAGGATTTTTAAAGAATAAACCATTGGAAATTTTGCTTGGTTTTATGAAAGGATCCCTCCTGCCTATTCACTACGTGAGTGGTGGTCTTTTATTGAGAGGTGTGCACGGGTTAATACCTTGAGCAACAATTTCACATGCAACAGATACAGATTTTAGTGGCAGAAACTGATACATGATACAAAACAAGCAAAAAAAACCCTATTCCTCTAAGTCAGTGACCTCCCCAGATCCAGAAACAGACAGTAAATTAACAGATGGCCTTAAGGACCTAAAGATCTATAAAAGACATAAACCACAAATACCTTTAACTGCTCAGTTTTGGGGCTGGGCATTGATTTTTATTGTCAAACTGCATTACTGCTGCAGGCACAAGATTCACTGCCAACTTCTGCTCTGTATTGATTTTGTTGAATAGCAATCAAGAGTTCAGTATTTAATGGGATGTAGCTCAAACTGGAGTTCCCACTTACTGCACAGAAGGTTTAATCAATTCAGTTTCCCCATTACATATTCTCATTCACTCTGCATAACTGCCTTGCATAAAAACATTAAAGAATGATAATGTCATTTTGTTATCATTAATACTCCATGAAATTGCCTTTACTCATTAATTTAGTAACATTTATAGATCTTCAGCGTGCAAGGCTTTAGAAGCAATCAGAGGATTCTGACACAGATTTTCTGCATGAATGCTCATCCTTGCCACTTGGAATCACACAACTCCAGTGAAAGACAAATTGAAGTATTGGAGAGAATAATTCCCTCAAGTTACACAGCACTCTAACAGGCAAGTTGACCTTACCACATGGGGTCCAATTAAGATTCTTTTGCCATCCAGAATTTAAATGCCTTCTACTGATGATAGTTTCAGCATCAAAGATAGTAAATGTTCTCCTTATACAAATAAAATGTACTTTCTCTTTGGCAAAGATGATGAAATCACCGAAATAAATCAACCATGAAGCTGAAAAATTACTAGCAGCTCCAGACTTTGCTGCATATGAACTCTTCAAACTGTGAACAAATGGTCCTGTACATGTAATTATGTGAACAGAAATTCATTCTGCTTTTACCTTTGCAACCACTTCATGATGATTTCTGATGGAGACAATTTGTTGCTACCATAAGAGCAAAGTAATGAAAACCTGAACCACTGCTCATACACTTCCTGAATCCACTGCAAAAGCAAAGTGAGATATTAAGTGTAATTATGTGATGGGTTGGATTTTAGAGACATTTAAGTAATTAACAATTACAGCTGATAATATGAAACAGAGGGAACCATCAAAATCCATTTGTGTGAAAAGCAAGTTGGAGAATGGTTAAAATATAAACAAGATATGAAATTATTCCTCAAAAATAATATGAAGCAACATAAAATAAATCATGACACACTAAAAATGTTAAAAGGAAGGAAAGCAAAGAGACTAATTAAGGCTTGGGGGCAGTAGATGATGATTATAAGCATGTGAAGTGGCAGCACAGTCTGAAAGAATTTATATACATGAGTACATAAAAATCAGTACTCCAACAGGAAATATCTTGCTTGATATAAAGTGAAAAGGATAAGAATCTGTTAACTAGATTGGGGTTTTGCCACACCTTCCATTTATTTTACACCTTCCCATTAGACAGGCAACCGTGATCACTTTATAAAAAAGGCAACTGATGAACAATTAGTGGGCTTTGGGGTTCTCAGATTAGCCAGGCTGAATGTTAGCAGACAGATCTGATAGTAAGAGTTCTGATGGTAAATTTTTTCTGGGGGGAAAAAGTGAGATGTGACTAAAAAAAAAAATTGGAACAAATTATCACAAAAAAACAAAGGAAAGAGTGGTCTTGTCTTTTGAATCTGCAACATCTGAGGAATTAGAAATGTGAAGAATAAACAGCAAGGAGCTTTCTGGAAAAACTTAGTTATTATGCTGGAAAAAAGAAGGAAATAAACTAAAGCAGATGTAGCATTTTTGATTAAAAATTCAAACCTGTTTTCCAACACTGTTGAAGCTGTTTAGCTCTTTCTTTTCTGAGAAGAATGTTCTGTAGACTGTATTTCACAAAGTAGTTTTTGAAATTGTAGGTGGTGATATAAAGCAAAACAGAGTGAGCTTCTGAAAAGTGATAATTGGCCACTGTACTGAGGCAAACTCCTACCCAATGCTGTGTGTTAACTACCAGAACTTACCATCTCCATAAACACAATTTCAAGTTTTAAGAAAAGACACGTTCAGTTGTTTTGCTGTCCTGTCAATGGAGCTAAAGCAGGAAAAACTCTTACCAAGAAGTGATACCTGCAAAGTGAAAAAGAAAATACATTTCGAAAGAAGAGAGGGGAATAAAACGTTAAAACTATGAGAAGGAATGGCAGAAAGCAGCAGAAGAGCTCTCTGTTGGTTTTCCCACTTTCTCTGAGCTCTGTGCTAATTGATGCCAGGGATGCCAATGATGATATTGATCATCTACAGGATGAAACAGAGGCTATTTTTGTCATGCCATTTTACTGATAATAAAGATTGTATGCTCATATGAAATGGCAAATGGTAACAGATGAGAGCAAGGCAGGGGTTATTCATCCTTGTAGCCTTCCTCAGCTTCAGCTGGATGGGCAGCAGGAAGATGGAAATTGGCTGGAGCAGTCAATACCCAGGTTACCCAAGTGAGAGCAGATCCTTCTGGGTAAGCTCTGCCAATAACTGCAAGAAGCTTCAATTAACTGATCATGGGCATTGCCTGAGCTACTCTAACCAATAAACATAATCAATAGCACAGGTGTTTAGGTGTACTCCAGTGGTTCCCTACCCAAGACAGGTTGTCAGAGTCAAGTAGCATTCCAGTGACAGCTGCAGGAGATACAGGAATCAGTGCTTCCTGCCACAAGGGCTCTTGGAAAACCTAGGAGTAACCACTGTGTGGATGATTTCAGTTATCAGTCCACTCAGTGATAAATAATAATAAACATCTCTTTGCAGCTATACTGCTCTGCTTTCTGCTTCAAGTCAAGTAACAATGGACAACTGTAGAACATGGAGAGAAGCTCAACTATGTGAAATGTGCACAAGTGGGAATTTAAAGGAGAAAATCTATGAAAGAGTATGAATACCTCCCATACTGCTGTAAGATTTCTGTGCTTAGGTACTGGCATAGTAAGTGCCTCAACACAAAAATTGATCAAGTGATCAAATCACTGAACAGATCATACCGTCACACAAAGTGCATACTCCTTCCCCACAGCCCTCACTCAAGAAGTGTTTTAAACTGAATTGCTACAAAGACAAAAATCATCATCCTGCTCACACCTCATGAGGTTGGAATGACAACTAACACACTTCATTTATAATGTGGTATTATCTGCTGAAGGGAGACTGATATAATCTGAAGGGGAATGATCTTAAGTTAACATTATTCTCTATGTTCCTTTGCCACAGCTGGAGCTATCAGTGAAGGGATTCAGAGCTGAGAAATTCCAGGGTTTCACTGAAAGGAGCTTTTTCACGTGAGCAGGCACCAGAGCTGGTCAGCTGCAGCACTTCAAGCCTCAGCATGGGCCAAGAGGTGCTAATGGGTGTGAAATACTACCAGTGTGAGCAGATCTCACACCACACTAACATTCATTAGAAATGTACTTCAGAAACCCAATGCTCTCAGTTTTGTAACTCCCATAACTCTGAGTTAGGTTTTGCTAATACCTGGTCCTCACCATGTTTCACATTTTAGATCACTGAAACCAATGTGAAACACGCTGTACACCATGGATCCTATTTTAGAACAGTAAAGCAAACCTGGGACACAAAGTGCCTCATGCAACAGGAGCCAAGCAATGATTTTAATGGAAAAAACACCACCATGGGTCCACCAAACTATTCAGCAGTGTTAAATGCTTGTATTTGTAACGAAGCATGAATACAAGGCTGCTGCATCTCCTTTGAGTCACTAAGCAGCACAGAAAGGGAATCCAGTCCAATGTGCTGAGGGGATGACCATAACTAACTTAAAATACCAGGGGAAGCCCAAAGCTGCACACAATTGTTGAAACTTTGTAGAGGTTAAATGAAAAGAGGTTGATTAAACAAGCAGGTTTCAGCAGATGATCAAGTATGATGCATTCACAAAAGACAGGAAAGGGTTGGACAACAGATACAGTAAAAGGAAAGCAACCCTGCCTTTTAAAAAGATTTAACTGCTCATACCATCAGCAAAAAGTAGCCATCAACATTTGGCCACTCTCTCAGACACATTCCACTTCCTTTCATCTTGAGTGAGCTCTCCTCAGGCTCCCATGGAAAAGCAGCTTTTTATTGGACAGGAATAAAAACAAATAAACTGTGAAGCTAATATAAAATTCAGCTCCTCTTAAAATCTCAAAACAAGACCTGCTCCCTTCCTCCACCCACTGAACCTTGCCAGACAAGAGCTTAGCAGCATTGGGTAATACCAAGCTTGAAGAATGAGCCTTTCAGGGAAGAATATATTTGTTCTTAATTTGCAAAGCCATGTTACAAGTTACTTTATGAAAATTAGAGAATGAAAGATTAAAAAATATTTTTTAAAAAATCTTCTTGCAGCCAAATTGGAGCACACTCAAAAGTCAGTCTGGAGACTTCACACCTGAGTCACAAGCAAACTGGGAATTCACTATTGTTTTATAGCACAATATGGAAATTATCTGCGCTGTACAGGGTAAATTATTCTCTCATTTTTTACAATCATGCTTTATAAATGAAAACTTGTGCTCAAAACATACAGGATAGGAGTGATTCTATTACAAAGAGTACTTTATAGTAAAAAACAAATGAGCTAAACCAGTACCCATACTCTCCTTAAAAAAAAGAAAATAAGAATATTATTCAGCATTGTTTGCTGCATATCACTACCCTCTGCAGAGACTTCTCTGTTCAGTCAGTCATCCACTTTCAACAAGAGGACAAGATGTTTTTCTCTACCCCTTAGTTTCTCCAAAACAAGAGCAGCAACAACTCAAGTCCTGTGCACATCAGAGATGTGGCAGTACAGCTCTGAAGAAAAACCTATCAGCAGCTAAGGATTAGACACTTTGCCTTGGGGACAGGAAAAAGTGCCAAAGCATTCCTTACAAAGAGAAAAAGAGCCCCACTCTCAGGTGTAGCTGTGCCTCCGTTTGACAAGTGGGCCATAGGGGAGGATGCTCCATCTCTGATGTTTATTTCTAATCGTGGGAATGAAATGACTGACACCTGGTGAGGAAAGAAGCCCAGAATGTCTCACTGCCCATCTGTGCTCATATCTACATCATGCAAAAAATCCTGAAGGACATGACAGCCTTGTCCATGTTCCTGTTATAATCCCCAAAATCCTGCAGTCAACAAGGACAAGCTTGCTGAGAAATTAATTCAGTCAAGTCAAATGCCTGTCCAAGCATAGATGCTGCCATATGGTTTTCCATGTGATACATCTATAGCTCAGATTTTCACCTGATGTACTTGAAGACACAAAGGAATAAACACAAACATTTTCTCACTGATGTGCCTGCTGGATTCTGTCATTATTAGTGATATTAGTTTTCCCAAACAATAACTGCTACCATCTTATATACACTTTTGCAAATGAATTTCTAAACAAACAGCAAAATCTGACTCAGAGCTCAGGCTCCCCATGAACCATTTCCTGTAAGGGACACTCACAGAAGCATCACTGGTCTGACTGCTCTGTGTATGGCACAGCA
>VWYI01043841.1:0-12933 GCA_013399455.1 Anthoscopus minutus | reverse complement strand
CATCTGAGACCTTGAGGGGGGTCGGGGGAGATGCCGTGATGGGGAGAGGGTGACACCGTTGGGGGGACACTGAGGCCAGGCTGATGCCATGGGGGCACTGAGGGAGTTGCCATGGAGAGGGGATGGGAGGGGATGTGATACCGGGGGGTTGATGCCCTGGGCGGGCACAGGGCACAGGGACGATGGCTTTTCCTGGCAGGGAAATTTTCAGCTCCATCCCAAACTCTTAGACTCCTCGATCCTGGCTCTTCTGACCCTTTCTCTCCCCCAGGGCCATTTCCAGGCCAGCCCTCGTTCCCCAGCCCGGCCCCCCCCGGGTACCCCCAGACTCTGCCCCTGCTGCAGCCGCCCCCCTACCTTGACCCTGCAGCTGCGTATCCTGAGGTAGGTGGGACACCTGTCCAGAGGGACATTTACCCCTGGGACCCCTCCTGCCCATAGCCCAGGGAGAACCCTAGAGCTCACCTGGTTCCCTTGGACAGGGACTTCTCCTTCCCATAACTCAAGTGACCCAAAGGCCCCCGTTAATCCCCCCAGGGATGAATTCCAGGTGATTCCCTGCTCCTGCAGGCAGCTGAGAGTCCCCCTGGGTGCTGGATGCACACCTGGATGAGGGATAATGCCTGTCTGACTTTGCTGACTTGGTGTTTTTCCAGCTCTACCGTCTCAGCTTTGTCCCCCTGGGCACTGCCAGCATCCCCCCCATGTCCCCAGCGTACCCAGGTGCGTCCCTGTACCTGCCCCTGGCCCCGCCGGTGCCCGTGGGGGCTCTGGGCTCCCCCGTGGCCTATTTTCCACTGGGACAGGTGTATCCACCAGGATCCACAGTGCTGCTGGAAGGGGGGTTTGACACCGGAGCCAGGCTGGGGACAGGTGGCACCGGCAGCATCCCGGTGAGTGCAGGTGGAGCCATGGAGCTGGGGGATTTGGGTGGGGAGGGACCAGAAGATCGCCTGTCCCTGGCCCAGCCTGCCTGGCCTTGGGCACTTCCAGGTGGTATGGGGGATCTCAGGTGGCTCTGGTTCACAGCTGGGCCAGGCATGGCTGGTGCTGCCCAAATCTGGGCTGGGGGGAGCAGGGCAAGGGGAGCCTTGGCCACCTGACCTCACCTGTCCCCACACCTGGGCCTGACACTTCCTGTGAGCTGGGGGAGGGTCCTGCAGCCCTGGTCCCTGCTTCCCCCGATTCCCTTGACTCCCCTTCCCTGAAACCTGAGAGGTTCCTCCTCCCCCATGTGCCAGCACAGGTGATCGGTGTCCTGCAGGTGCCAGCACAGGTGACAGGTGTCTCCCACCTGGCCCAGGTGCTGCAGGCCTCAGAGGTGGGTCAGGGCTGAGGACTCAACGTGTCCCACCCCTGGCTGCTGTCCCTCAGCAGGGACTGGGGACATTGCTGTGTCCCCACAGCCCACGGGGGCTTCGTACCCGCCCCGGGTGTGACACCAAGCTCAGCTGTCCCCTCTTGTGACAGTGACCTTGTCTCCCTCTCCCTTCATGACACTGGCATTGGCTGACCCATCCTGCTGTGACAGTGACCTGGGCTGTCCCCTCGTGGGGACAGTGACAGTGACCTGGGCTGTCCCCTCGTGGGGACAGTGACAGTGACCTGGGCTGTCCCCTCGTGGGGACAGTGACAGTGACCTGTCCCTCTGTTTGTGTCTTGCAGCCACTGCCCGCCGGGTGTCCCCTGGGTGTCCCCCCGGTGCCCGTCCCGCCCGGAGCCGCTGTCCTGCTGCCCCCACGCAAGGGGGGCTTCTTGGGGGGTGCCGGGGGGGGCTTCAGCCTCTGGTGAGGGGGGGCCGGTTTTGGGGGCCCCCCCGGCCGTCAGCACCTCCCCCCAGCTCCTGCACCAGGCCTGGGGAGCCNGGGGACAGTGACAGTGACCTGTCCCTCTGTTTGTGTCTTGCAGCCACTGCCCGCCGGGTGTCCCCTGGGTGTCCCCCCGGTGCCCGTCCCGCCCGGAGCCGCTGTCCTGCTGCCCCCACGCAAGGGGNCCCCCCGGCCGTCAGCACCTCCCCCCAGCTCCTGCACCAGGCCTGGGGAGCCCCAAAGGCCGGGGAGGGTCCCCCCCCACCCGCAGGTGACACGAGTGGGTGACAGGGGAGGGCTTTGGTTAACTGGGGGATCCCAGGGGATTCATTCACAAACAGGGGTGAGGTCAGCCCCGCCCCTTCCTCATTTACATGCAGATCTAATTAATTAATGGCCTAATTATGCCCTCATCCCTCTGCCAGACCCATCCAGGTTTCCCTTTTTGGGAAAGGTGGATTTTGGGTAGAAAACAGGGAAAATCTCCTCTCCAGAAGCAAAATTCCCTTCCCAGAGGCAAAAATCTCCTTTCCAGCAGTGGGAAGGACACCTGAGCCCTTCCCAGCCTCACTCCAGAGGTGCCCTCACCCTCTCCCACCTTTCTCCTCCAGAAAAATCTGTCCTGGGACTGTTTTAACCCACTCCGAGTAAATCTTGGATTGTTTGCACTTCAGCTCTAATCAAAGCCATGACCAGTGCCAGGGCCGTGCTGCAGCTCCCCTGGGATTCTCCCATTCCAGCTAGAGCCAGGTTTAACGATGCTTAATTAGCAAGTGCTTGATTTTAACTGAAACCTGGTGTTTTCGCACCCAAATTCCTTAAATCCGAGAGGCTGGTTTCCATCGGTCCCGGCTGTGTGGGAGCTGTCACTGAGCACACAAATCCCTTGGATCACGGGCTCTGTAGGAACGGGATGGGTTGGGGGGGTTATCAAGGGATTCATCAATGAGTTGTTTATTGGTGGGTTTATGAATGAGTTTTATGAATGGGATGTTTTTAGATGGATTTTTATGAATGGGGTGCTTGTGAATGGGTTGTGAATGGGTTTCTAGATGTGTTTGTCAGTGACTCATGCCTGTATTGATAACCAAACTCCACAAGCTTGGGAGGAACATTTCAGGGATCCTCAGTCAGGAGTTAATCTCTTTTTTTGGTTGATACTTGATGAAGAAAGAGCTCAGATTCGACTCTATTAATCTGAATCCATGTCCTGTGTGTGTGTGACCATCCCTGACTGCTCCTGAGCTTGGCTCTCGGACTCTCTGTGCTGCACTGAACTTGTGGAGTTTTTATACTAAAAACCAAAAACAAAATAAAGATTTTGAAAATTTAAATGAAGTAACAAATTTGTGTTGGGCCTCTGAGAACCCCTTCAGCTGCTGACAGTCAGGGTTTCCTCACTTCTTTCCTTTTTCCTGTTGGCTTGGGAACTTCTTCTTTTGGGGTTATTATTTTTTGGGAGGTCTTTGGGTTTTTCCTGCCCTCAGGCACCCACATGGTTGGCTTCATAAATTAAGGGAAAAGGCCTGTCAAACAAAATCAGCCTGTTGATTCTCATATTTTAGGCAGAACCCCAGGTCCAGGGAATTTAGGTAGATCACAAGCTCCAGGAGATTCAGGCAGATCCCAGCTCCAGGATATTTAGGCAGAACCTCAACCCCAGGGATTTTAGGCAGGTTTCCAATTTAGGTGGATCCTAGATCCAGAGAACTTAAGCAGAACCCCAACACCAGGATATTCAGGTAGAGCCCCAACTCCAGGGAATTCAGGCAGATTCCCAGCTTAGGAAGATCCCTCACCTCCAAGGAATTTTGTCAGCTCCTCCACTCCGGGGTATTTAGGTGGATCCCTAACTCCAGGAAATTTGGGCAGATCCCAAATGCCAGGGAATTCAGGTAGCATCTTAACTCCTGCAAATTTATGTAGACCCCCAACTCCAGGGAATTTCAGGACCTTTGTGGATCCCAGGTGCATCCTTAGATAAAATATTCTTCCTTCTCCTTGGCCGGCGCCTCCTCCCGCGGGGCCGGGTCCGGCTCCGGCTGCTCGTAGGTGCGGTAGGAGCCCTGGTTCCGGTACAGGTAAATCCCGATCACCAGCAGCACCGTCAGCAAGGTGAGGAACACCAGGGTGATCACCACTGCGGGGGAAGCACAGGGCAGCAGGGCTCAGCCCGCAGCGGAGCCGCCCCCGCCGGCCCCGGCGCGGAGCGGGAGCCGCGGCCTCACCTGCAATGACGGCGGTGTCGGCGTCCTCATGGCCAGGGGGGGTGGGAGCCTTCCTCAGGTACGGGGTCGTCAGATCTTCCTCGGGACAGGGAAGAGAGGGAGGTGAGGGAGGGCCTGAGCCAGGTGGGGAACGTGGGAAGAGCCCGGAAAAGCGGCTCCAGGTGCTCACCTGAGCTCAGGTGGGGCTGATCTCTCTCCATCGCATCGGCTCCTTCCAGGTGAAGGTTCGAGGTCCTTTAGAGCTGCCAAAAAGAGCGATAAAAGCGGTGAATTCCCACTCAAAGCCCCATCACCTGTGCTCAGGTGGGGCTGAGATCCCTTCTTCCAGGTGAAGCTGCAGATTCCTTCGGAACTGCCAAAAATAGGGATAAAAGTGGTGATTTCCCACAAATCGCCCCGAAAGACTCCACGCGAGAGAGGTGGTGCCGCACCAGTAACGCACCGGAACGACTGGGACGGCGGTCGGAGCCGGGGCAGCGAAGAACCAGCCCCCGACTGGATTCACTCCCACATTTTAAGAGCTTCAAAGTGCCTGAAAGTCCTTGAAAATGCCCTAAACCCGGGGCCGGAGGTCGATGGCGCAGCCGGGACGTGGAACTGCCGGACTCACCTTGGCTGTGCCCGATGGGGACCCCCGGGACCCCCCGAAGTGTCGCAGCGGTGGCTGCGGGGCTCGGGGCCGGGTGGCTCCGGGGCTCGGGGATTCCGTGACTCAGCGCGGTCAGGAGCGAATCAAATCTCATTTGTTTGGGGTTTTAAAAAAAGAGGAAATCGAGCGGCGGGAGCGCGGCCGCGGGGCAGGAGCGGGGCGTGGCCACGGCCGGGGGCGAGCCGGGAATTGGGGCCGGGAATTGGGGCTGGGGGCCCCGGGAATTCGGGAAGTGAACGTTCCCCGCCCCGCAGCAGGACGGGGAGGGGCCGGGACCCTGAGCAGGCAATGCAGCAGCCACTCCGCTCATTAAACTCAGTTTTCTTAAAATCAGCTCTGCTTTAAACCCAGCTTTGCTTTAAACCTGTTTTTTGCTGGAAGTCTAGCTCTGCTTTAAAACTAGTCCTACATTAAACCTTGCTTTGTTTTTATAGTTTCACTTCAAACTTTGTTTTGCTTTAAACCCAGTTTTCCTTGAAACCAAACTCTGCATTAATCCCAACTTTGTTTTAAACCTGATTTTGCCTTAAAACCAGCTTTCCTTTAAACCCAGTTTGCTTTAGACATGATTTTGCTTTAAACAGAGTTTTGCATTAAATCCAGAGTTGCTTTAATCCCAGCTTTGTTTTAAAGTTGGTTTTGCTTTAAACCCGACTTTGAATTAAACCAAGTTTTGCTTTAAACCCAGTTTTGCTTTAACCCAACCCTTCATTAAACCCAGCTTTGTTGTGAAGCTCCCCCAGCAGCGCTCTCCGAGCTCTGGGCCTTTCCCAAAGCCAACCACAACCTTCCCATGGAGCAGCTGCTGCTCCATGGCTTTGGAGCAAAAACTGCGTCTAATTTCCCTAAAAGAGACTGGGATTTAATAGAAAAAGAGGAAAATGCTGCTGGGTGGAACGGGAGCTGGTCTGAGCCTTAGGGAGGGTTTCTTGGGAAGAGTCGGCATTACCAGTGGGAAATGGGAACAGTTCTGTGCCTCAGCACTCAAAAAATGGAATCCTGGCGCCCACAGCACCTGAGAAATGGAATCCTGAGACTCACCAAAGGTTTAAACCGAGTTTTATCTGAGGGAAAGGTTTGATTTCCATCCAACCATGCAGGGTCATGGAAGTGGAGCTCCTTGTGCTCTCTCCTGGGGCAGGGATGCTCCCAATGCATCCCCCTCGCTGCTCCTGCCTTGGGATCCTGGCAAGGAACTCGCTGAGACTGAGCGGGAAGGACCTGGGGCTTCCCAACACGGAAACCCACCGGATTTTTGGCAGTGCCGGGCTGGCAGCGGGAGTGAATCATTCCCAGCATGCTGCATCCCGATAGATTTCCATGTGTTTTTAAAGCAGGGTTGTGAAAAACCCTCATCTTCCTCATTCCTGTGCTCCGCCCGAGTGGCTCCAGAGCCGCTTCCAAGGGAAACCCGGCTCGCCTCCGCTGCTCCCGTCCCGAGAACTCCGAGGAGCATTTGGGATGCAGCATTCCCGTTCCCATCCCCATTCCCGGCTCCTGCAGGACGGGAGGAGCAAACCATCCCCACCGGGATTTTTGAGGGGTGCTTGGCAGTGCCTTCACAGCCCCCCATTCCCATCCCGCTTCCATTCCCATTCCCGACGGATGGAGGAAGGGATCAGCAAATCCCCCCTTCCCCTCCTCAGCGGGTGGAGGGCGGGATTTGCTGCTCGCCCTCCTTTCTTCCCCGTCACCTTAGGATGATCCCCTGGGATCAGCACTTTGCTCCCCGTTTTCCCCTCGGCTTTCCTGCCGGATTTCCTGCCTGGTTTCAGCCTCTCCCTGTGGCAGGATCTGGCCTTTTCCTTCCCCTTCCACCCCAAATCCAGCTGGAAAATGCTCGGCCGAGCCCCGACATTCCGGCTTCCCCTCAGACCAGCTGCGCACCGCGTCCCTCATTGCAGGGCTCCGGTGTCTCCGTGTCCGAATCCCTGTTCCTGGCGTAGCCATTCCCTAAAGCCCCCCAGGGAACGGGAATTTCGGGGGGGCATCCCGGGATCCAGGTCACACTCCTGCAGCTCTTACCTGCCGGCACCATGTGCGGCTCCAGGTGAAGGCGTTGCCCAGGTGAAGGCGTTGCCCTTTTCCTACCTCACTTTTCCAGTCGGGCTGGAATGAGGATCAACCCCCAGGACTCCTCCCCCGTTAACCCCTCGCTGGCTGCGGGGCCAACCCATCAGCCTGGAGATTGGGAATGGGGGAATTCTGGATCACAGGAGGGGAAAATTGGGGTGGTTTGGGTTTTTTTGGCATGACAGTTCATTTTCCGGGAGCTTGTGGAACAGGCTCTACGCCTTTTCCCTGAGTCACGGATGTTGGAGGGGGGAAGAGGGTGACAATCCCCAACCCTCCCCCCGTGCCCCCCAGTTACCCCTGGACCCCTCCGCACTTGCAGATGGAGATTTGGGATTTTGCCACCCTTTCAATCTTTATTTCTGACGGGACGGGGGCAGGGAAATGCCTTCTGGGGAATGAATTTGGGGAAGACGCCACATTTCCCGTGGGATCACAGAGTGCTGAGGAACTCGGGGGGATCCTGGGGGGAATCTGCACCACATTTTAGGTTCTGGCTCGTGTCCTGGCTCGTGTCCTGCTCCGGTGTCCCGGAACAGCCCTGGGAGAGACATGGGGGTGACACCGGCACCTCGTGATTCCATTAAATCTTCTCCAAAAGGGACTGAGTCCCCCGCCCGTGGCACCCGCCCGGGTTGGGGATCCAGAGGGGGACTGGCCGTTCCTGGGGCCCGGCGCCACGGGGAGGGGCAGGTGCAGCCCCAGGAGCAGCAGAGGGTGTCCCACGGGCTGGGTTTGTCCCCCGGGCCGGCCTCGTGTCCCCAGTCAGGAATCCCCCCGTGTGTGTTCCCCGCTCCCACCCCTGGCGTCTCCCAGAACTTTCCCACCTGAGTTTTGCTCGCCTCTGGCTCGGCATCCGTCACCTCCTCGCTGTCCTCGGTGTCACCGCGCTGTCCCCGGTCGCTGCCGAGCTGGCACGGCTCCCGCGGACGCTCCGGTGCCACCGCCGCGGGACCGAGGACACGGCAGGGGACAGCTGCGCTGGGGGACGGCGGCACCGCGGGACGTGCCCGACCCTCAGCGCTGGTGGCCGTGCTGTCCCCTGCCGTGTCCGCGGCTTTTCCCGGCTCTGGTGACAAGGTGCCAGAGGCCTGGGCAATGGCCTCGGATAAAATCAGTGACGCCAGGGAGGTGGCGATGCCCTCGGCCGCCCCCCGCGCCCCGCTGTCACCCGCCGGCTCCGCCGCTGTCGCCGATGTCTCCTGAGCAGGGGACAGAGGGTCGGGGTCGGAGGTGGGCTCCGGGGTCTCCTCGCTGGACTCCGACGCCGTGTCCAGGGAGCCCCCGCTGGCGGGCGAAGCCGGGGGGGGCCCGGGGGAAACAGCCCCCAGGTCTCCGTTGGTGGCGGCATCGGTGGCAGCGCTGTCCCCGCCGGGCGACCCCGGTGTCACCTCCGCGTCCGCCACGGGCGCTTTGTCCGGGCAGGGGAACGCGGCCGGGGGGCTCACGGGCGCGGAGATGACCAGAGAGCGGCGGTTGCTGGAGGGGACAGAGGGGTTCAGCTGGGGGTGTCCCCAAGCATCCTTGGGGTGCCACCGCCCCAGCTTGCAGGTGACGCTTTCCCATCCAGCAAGACCCCCATTAATTCCCCAGGCTCACCAAAAAGCACCTTCAGCCCATCTTTGGCAGACATCCACCCACCCCAGGGCCTTGGGACTGCAGCCTCCATCACGTTTGTGGCGGCTGGGGGATGAGTTGTCCCCTTAACCTCTGCTGTCCCCTCATCTCCCCCAGGTGTTACCTGGGGACGCCTTTGATGATGAACACCTTGCTCGAGTGCTGCTTCTCCAGTTTGCTCATCACCTCGTACAGGTCCCGGTTGAGCTGGGGAGGGGGACACAGAAACTTCAGGAGGTCCCCAGGTGCCCTCACCCGGGGGCTCAGCAGGGCCCCAACCCCTGGGGACACCCCGAACACCCTCGGGCTGCTCTGAACGAACGGATTAAACGAAGACCGAGGATTTTGGAGGGGAACAGCCCCGGCGAAGCCACCTGGGGATGCCTGAGGGCACCTGGCGCTGCCGGGGGCGGGGGAGGTGTTTTGGGGTGCCCTCCCCACCTTGCTCATCTCCTTGTAGAAGACGTCTCGGAGGTTGGAGATGTTCTGGAAAACGGTGACATAACAGGCGATGCGGCTGCGGGGGACGTGGGACGGCTCTGGGGGCACCCGCGATGTCCCACGGAGGGGACACCGGAGGGGTCTGGGGATGCTCAGCCACGTCCCACCCGTCCCACCTGCTGAGTCCCCAACTCCGTGGACCCCACTCAGAAGGGGAAAGGCCCCCCCAGGGCCACCCCATGGGTGCTGTCAGTTGCCACCTCCCACTGTCACAGACCCCTGATGTCCCCAGAACCCCCGTGTGTCCCTGGGGTGGGCTTTGAGGAGAGACCCACGCAAGTTCTTCCCTGCCATGGGGAGACCTCACCCACCCAATGGCACCCATGCCCAGCCCATGTCCCCCACAATGTCCCCCCACCTCTGCTGTGTCCCCCAGCCTGTGTGCCCCCAGCCCCACAATGTCCCGAACCCCCTGGTGCGTGAAGTCCCCGAGCCCCCGCGATGTCCCCAGCCGCTGTGACAGCGCCGTACCTGCCGTACAGGACTGGCAGCTCCTCCCGCAGGTCCCTGTTCAGCTCCTCAAACACCGCCTGGGCTTTGTTGAACTCCTCCTCAGCCTGCGAGGAGGGACGCGGGGGCCGTGACTTCGTTCCCACGGCCGGGGGACTGTCCCCAGATCGGGGCTGTGCCGGGGCATCCCGGGGAGTCCCAACCTTGGCGATTTTGGCCTCGTCCTTTTTCTTGGCGCTCTGCAGAGCCTCCAGGTGGTGCCGGGCACTGTCGTAGTCCACGAGCTTTCGGCCCCGCTTGGCGATGCGCTCCTGGTGGGGAGGGACAGGTGAGCCAGGACCCTCCGTGTTCCCCTGTCCCCAGCCCCACCCGACCGTGCAGGGGTGCACCTTAAAGTCCCCGAACTGAGCCAGGTAATTCTCCACGAGCCGCAGGGCTTGGTCGGCCAGCTTCGCCTCGTAGTCATCCCACAGGAGGTCATTGCTCTGGGGGGGACAGGGACAGGGACAGCGGTGACACCCGCGAGCCTCCAACCCCCCCCAGCCTTCAAGGGGACCCTTGGGGACACGCAGGGCTCACGTCGGCGATGGCTCGGAGCTCCTCGTGCCCGTCCCACTCGGGGCTGTAAATCTCCTGCAGCGTCTCGGCCACTCTGCGGGAGCTCTCGTGCATCACTGCGGGGCACAGGCTCCTGCATTACCTGCCGTCATTCCTCCTCACCCTTACTCATTTATTCACCTTCCTCTGCTGCGGTTTGTTAGGCTGGGTGTGTTATTTTAAATTATTTATTGTCTCCGTTATCCCGTGTATGCGTCCAATAGATAACATCTGTATCATCGGGTTTTCTATTTAATAGCCCATATATAATATATATCCCATATATATTTATCTATTATCCCACATGAGGTTCTGGCTCGTGTCTATCTTTAATATATCTTTAATATCTATTATTTTTATTTCTTCATTGTCTCTCTCTGTTATTTATTATCTCTTTCTTTTTTATCCCATATGCATGTATTACACGAGATATAAATATATATCGCATATGTCACATATGTAATATATCACATATATGATATATATCGATATATATGTAATAGATATCTAATAGATATTATTTATTATCCCTCACAGAATATTTTTATTATCTATTTTCTCTCTTTTATCCATTTTTAGCTTACAATCTATCTATTCTCAATATTTATTTTTATTTATTTTTTCTTTTAATACTGTTTTTTTATTAATAATCTATTTATTATAAGCATGATTTATTAAATCTGCTATTCCTTATTTATTATCCTGGCTCCGCCCCGAGTCCCTCCCTGTTCCCGGGTTTTCCTGGGACATTCCAGGTCCCGCACCTCTCACGGCTCCCACGAACCCCTTGAGGTCCTTGTAGAGTTTGTGACCCTCGTTCTGCAAAACACGGTGGCAAGGGGGGGTCAGGGCTGTCCCCGGGGCTGGGAGGGGACAGAGACCCCCGGGGGTGGGCCGGGGTGTCCCCAATGTCCCCGGTGTCCCCGTCACCTGCTGCAGCTGGAAGTTGTAGGCGCTCTGCTCGAACTGCTCGTCTTTGGTTTCCACCGTTTTGCCCAATTTTTGCAAAACCTGTGATGGAGAGAGAGGGGAGGAGCCCCTCCCACACCCCGAGGTCACCGGGCTGTGCCCCCCGGGCCCCCCCAGAACCCCCCTGGGGGGCTGCCGTGGATCTGGCAGGGCAGGATTTGTGCAGAAATATAAAATTTCACTGCATCCCCCAATGCTTTTACCATTTTCAGGAAAACAGTGAATTTTTGGGTGCCAACCCACCTCCCACCCTAAACCCAGTGCACCCCAAGACACCCCGAGCCCCAGCTGTGGGGCATAGGGGACACCATGAGGAGGATGAGGAGGGTCTGAGGCTGAAGGAGGGCAGAGAGGCTGGGCTGGGTGGGGGAGATTTGGGGTGTCCAGGCTGGGAAGAGGCTGAGTCTGGACTGCGGCAGTTTTGGGGTTACCAGGAAGAGATTGAGCTCCCCTGAGAAGAGGCTGGGGCCAGGCAGGTGGGACTTTTGGGGTGTCCACAAACAGCTTGACCCCCACAGGCAGAGGCTGGGCCTGGGAGCAGGAGCTCTGGAGTGTCCAGGAAGAGGCTGGGGCTGGGTCAGAGGGAGATTTGGGATATCCAGGAAGAGGCTGGGGCTGGGTCGGAGGGAGATTTGGGATATCCAGGAAGAGGCTGGGGCTGGGTCGGAGGGAGATTTGGGATATCCAGGAAGAGGCTGGGGCTGGGTCAGAGGGAGATTTGCTGTGTGCAGGAAGCAGCTGGGGCCTGGCCTGGGATGATTGAGCCGTGGGAAAACCAAAATTAGCACCAAGCGCTTGCCAGGAAACCGGGGAGGGTGAGGGTTTGAGGGGGGTCTTTGTGTCACCCCCAAAAGGAGAGTCACGGCCGCTTTTTGGGGAGAGGAAAGGAACGAGGCCCCCTCAAGGTACCCCAGAGCTGCTGCTCCTGCCCTGCTCCCGCCGCTTCCGCAGCCCTTCCCCCTCGCTTCCTGCGGGGCCGGCGCCGATCCCGCCAGCATTCCTGGGACCACTGCCCACGCTGGGCCCTGCCGGGGACCCTCAGTGCCTGCCAGCCCAGGGACCCTGTGCCACCACCCTACAGCCCCCCCATAACCTCTGTAAGGCGTTCTGGGTGGAAAATCCCCCACCATATAGAGAAGCCAAAGTATCTTGGAGAGCTTTGGGTGATGCCATCCTCGAAAGCCTTGGAGCAACGATGATGGTGACCCAGAAACCCCCAAATTCCCACCCTCTGAGCACCCAAAGGTGCTGAGCTGTGCCGTTTGGGCCACCCCAGGAGCACTGATGGGAAAGAAGGACAAATCCAGTCAAAGCTGGGATTTGGGGGTGGGTGGCACCTCTGTACCTTCTCCTGGGCGCGGCTGAAGTGCTTCTGGACCTGCCTGGCGAAGAGCCCGGCGCTGCCGCTCCTGCCCTCGGCCATGGCCCCGGCCGGCCCCACCCACGGCCCCGGAGCTGCCGTTGCAGGGTTTTGATGGAGGAAGTTGGAGGCGAGGCCAGGGAGCATCCGCTGCGCGCCCCGGAACCCCCAGAACCCCCAAAAGGTTCCCTGGCACCCGGAACAGGGCGGGGCCATGGGGCAGGGGGCCATGGAGGATCCAGCGCTGGCAGAGACTCACAAGGATCATCAAGGCAGCTCCTGGCTCTGCACAGGACAGTCCCAAAAGTCCCCTGATGACAATATCCCGATGTTCAAAATTGTCCAAAAGGTCCCTGATGTCTCGGATCATGGAAGAACCAGAGGTGGAAGGGACCTGCAAGGATGAAAAAGATCCTCTTGGTCCTGCAAGGGACAACTGCAAAGAGCCCCAAAATCCAGGAGTGTTGTCCATGTGCTCTCTGATGTCCAGACTCATGGAGCCATGGATATCCTAAGTTGAAAGGGACCCACAGGGAAGAGAGAATTGTGGAACACCTGGAGTTGAACAGGACACAAGTAGTGTGTCCAGCTCTTGGCCTTGCACAGGACAATCCCAAAAAATCTCACAATCCCACAAATCTCACTTTGTGGCCCCAAAACGAGTTTGCAGCTCCTTGTGCC